>JAZHYW010005994.1:0-12505 GCA_037355805.1 Ixodes ricinus | reverse complement strand
TACCTTCTTCGCTTTTTACACACGCGCCAAAATACAGACGCCTATGGCTGACCTTCTCTTGTTTACCGAGATACCGAGCCACTGAAATTGGTGTGGACGAGCCTCCCTAAAGGCCAATGCTAGGGAGAAGGACAGAATACAATCTAGGATGGCAATAACCTGGCCTGCTATGGTAATAATGAGTGAGTGAACGTAAAGGGGAAACAAAACTGAAGGTCAGTTATGGCGGCGCCTCGCACAGCTGCTAAGCGTCGCCACGAACCTAGTCTCGAGCATTTCCACAACAATGAATGGCGCCACTTTTCCCAGGATTAGTGGCTCTAGGATTCACCGAGCGCTCAGCATTGTTTGGTAGTTCCGACGTGCCGCCGCTTTTGATGAAAAAGTGGCGCTGTAGCAAGGATACCGGTAAAGCCCCTCATCCTGGGAACTAACCCGCGGATTGCTAATCTACTGCCGTTCGTGGTAAGCTAAAGTTTTTCCAGTGAGATGATAAAAAAAGCGTGGGGCTCAAGCAGCTGCCCTGTGGAACTCCAATTCCTGCAGGTCTTGCGCTGCTCACTGTAGCTTCCTAGGCGTACGCGCAGGGTGCGACTTTTCAATAACGATGTCATACATGCTAGTAGTCGACCCATGATTCCTATTTTCTTTTTTTATCCTCTTCGTGACAGTGTTGTGCGGTAAAGCGTCGAATGCGCTTTCCACGTCGGGGAAAACATCCAGCGTGTGTAGGCCCCCCTTTTATTGTGCTTGATGAAAGAAACCATGTCCATGATGCTGTCTGCTGTACAGAATCCTTGACTAAAACTTCTTCCTCGACGAACCACTGCAGTCTTCTTATAGGTGGTATTCACTGGCGGCCATAGTTGAGCTCGCTGCTGCTGAGCCCGTGCTGACTGGCAAGCTACTGCGACGCTTACAACACGCGCGTTGCACACCATCAAGATTGTCTTCTTTGGCAGACCATAAATAAGAACTCATCCCGAGCATGCGCTGCTGAAAGGCAGTCACCTCAAAATATGGCGTCCAGTGAATACCACCTATACTCTATTTCACCTTATGATGTACCGCAGGAAAGGCTACAAGCGCGAGCTCCTTGCTCTATGGAGCACTTCTCGGCGGCACAAGCTCTCGTGCGTTAAGTGCAGCTCCTAACGCTATGAGCTCGCGCTTCTAACCATCGCTGCGGTACAACATAAGGTGAAACGGAGTATAGTTACCACGCGCTTCATTAGTTTTTCGGTATGAGGCAAGTTCGCTTGGTGGTTTCTTGGGTTTTGCTATCGGCACTATCAGAGCTTCCTTCCACGTGACAGGCATCTTTCCCGAGATCCGAATCTCGTTGTAAGCTCCTTGGAGCCGCTCCAGGTTCTTAGCCTGAAGGTTATTTAGGGCTTGGGCAGTGACGCCATTTGTGCCGGGAGAGGTGCTTCTTTTCGTTGCTCGAGTGCTTCGCTATGTTCTTACATGGTAATTTCTTTCAAATGCTATCGAATTTAAATAAATGTTTTGCGTTGCCGATCTTTCACCACAGATACATGATGGGCGACATACCATAACGTAGATAATAAGGTACAAAAACGTTCTTAGTGAAACTAGGTCACAATTTAAAACATCATACTCCACCAAGTATTGAAGAATCCTGCAGTATGGAGGCCGTTAACCTCAGAATAGTAACTACAATTGTTCTTTAATCCTCTGATGCTATTGGTATTCTGGTTACTGAGAAGTGCAGCTGTGTTAAACAATCTATTTATCGTGTATTTTACAGCAACTGATGTTTAAATAGACACTACCATTTCGATTTTTGTTTTATTTTAACAAAGAACCACAGGAGTGGTCAGCATCATTAATAATATGAAACCATCATCATGTTCCGGAGTTGATGGAATAAATCAACTTTTTTAAACATCGTAGCAAGAGCTGATCAATCATTCTTTCCCAAAATTATATGCAGTTCTTTTGCCATCACCAAATGGTTGGGAGGTTAGGAAGGTGGATCCTCAACATAAATTTGGGGAAAACATAATGTGTTTAAATATCGACAAATTTCACTAACAAGTGTGTTACGTGAAGTTTTCGAACACATCCATGTACCCTCAATTTGTTTATTTTCTCGAAAGAAATAACTACTTCACAAGTTCGTATCATGGCTTTTGAAAGCAATTGTTATAGAAGATGCTTCTGCTATTCATGACGTACTTCCTGTGTCACTCTCTCGAGAATGATTATAAATCTCATTGTATTTTCACAGATTTCGCAAAAGCATCTGACAAAGTTTCCCACAAACTCATGCGTCATAAATTGCATTCACTGAACATTAACCCCGTAATCTGAAGTGGATTGACGCCCTTTGTTGCTGACCACCTACAATGTGTCACTGCTAATGATAATAATTATATTTCTGATCAAATTAACTGAGGGGCCCCACAAGGTTTTGTGCTGACTTGACTTGACATTTACTGAAATGTCTTGGAACTGAAAGTCTTTTTTTCACACGCCTGCTGACTATTGGTTAATATATTGGAAATTAACTGATATACCTGATACCATTCTGCCACAACCTCACCTGAATCGAACAACAGAGTGGTGTGAACAGTGGCTAATAAAACTTCGCTCTAATAAATGCAAATATATAAGAGTGTCACGTGCTTAATCATCGTGTCATGTCTGTCATCTGAACAACGTATCTCTCGTTTCAGTGTTTGTCTGCAGATATGTTTGTGTTCATATGGCGTCTCACCTTTCTTATAAAAAAATCATGAACTTCATGCCAAACTAGGGGTTAACAGTGCTCACCATATGTTAGGATACTTGTAAGAAAATGTGTTTCTCGCTCCGTCTTTACTGAAACTCAACTTGTACAAAACACTTATCCGTCCAAAATTTAAATATACGGCTGCCGTGTCTTCCAGCCCTTGATCGGTAATCTCTTCGATTGAATCCGTCCAAAATTGCTCAACACGCTTCATCCTAAGCAACAATCAGCGCACTGCCAGCGTTTCTATTATGAAGGACTCTTCGGATCTGTCGTATCGAGTACATCGCCGTACTCCGTTTACGTATTATTTTTTAAAATATAATATTAGAACAATCTCGTGTCCGCTATCGTATATCCCTTCTCGCTTTGATCATAAACATAAAACCGGAATTCCCAATTTTAAAAGCTCGTCTTTTTCAGTGTTCTTTTCTACCCCAGGTCGAGTAATTGCAAATTCTCTTATTCATGTTGTATGTACACTTTTTAATTCGTTTTGTAGGCTCAGTTTTCCATTTAACATATTACTTTAAAGAATTTAAAACAAATAAGAAAACAATTTTATATTCGTTTTATTTGGCCTATTATACTTCAAAGGTCATCAAAACATTTCATAGCCGAAGTTGGAATTCAGACAACTACATTTTGTTCCGCGCTGTTCTCTGGTAGGTTGAGAGGAGACTTGAGATAGTGATACTGAAGTAGAATTCTTTTGGTGGATTTGGAGTGATCTAAAAGTGCTTTGTGTTAGCGCCTTTAATGCAGCTAGATGCGAGCGCACACTTGCACGTCCAGGAAGGTAGAAACAAATGGCTCCAAAACTGCTCTAACTTCGCCAAGGGAATTCCCCATAACACGAAGAGAGCGACGAACTCCCAATCGGAAGTGACGCCGGCTCTCCGGCGCGGCCGCTGATAGCGAATCATCGCGACCCGACCGGCAGCGGCAGGTGACCTAAGTGTCACGGCTCGTACAGAAGGAGTGTCAGACTCTGATGTGTCCTCAAGCGCTATGCTTTCGGCCTTTCTTTTTAGATGCGGAGCATCTCTTGCTCGGGTCTATGTCCCGCGGCCTTGTAGATCCGCACTCCAAACTGCGCACGCGCAACTCTCCTCCTTCCCTCTCTCCAACAGCTGCCTGTTACTCTCTCCGCTCTCTCTCTCTCTACCGGCTGCGTGCACTGCGCGTGCGTTCGCTTCTACTCACACCGCGCGCGCACGCGCAGCTCTTCCTCCTTCCCTCTCTCCAACAGCTGCCTGTTACTCTCTCCGCTCTCTCTCTCTACCAGCTGCGTGCACTGCGCGTGCGTTCGCTTCTCCTCACACCGCGCGCGCACGCGCAGCCTCTCCTCCTCTAGTCTCCTCTCCTTCAAGTGTGAAAAAAAAATAAACGGCGAGCGTTCCAAGTTTCTCTGCCGCGAGCCGCGACGAAGCTTCTGCAGGGGGTAACGCTAGGGCAGTCGGTGGCGCCATCTCTCGACGTCAGCACGCAACTGACTCTTTCCTCGGAACCAACACGATGCTCCGCATCACCCCATGGTTCCCCTCGGGAAGATGGTGTAATTTTTTTTTTGGTATTGGTTCTCAGACTCCAGGCAGTCACGTTTCGCCATTAAATAGCGCGGAGTATTTAGTTTCCTCGCTTCTGACACCTGCTATAGCATATTTAGATGTCGGGAAACAATCTCTCATTCAGAATGTGCCTAATGAAGCCAGGATTTAAAAAAGGAAATTAAAATTTTTTAGGTAATTATAGGTTGCTAATTATTACGTTTAATTCGCACTCTTACATCTCCCGTGGTAGACAACGTTAGGTCGAATTATGCATTTGTTTACTTCAAATCTACTTCTTTAAAAAAAAAGTTATTCTCAGTCGTTTTTGAAACCGCCTGCATACGCCAATCTTGTCAGCGTGGTCACGTCACGTCCCTTGACGTCACGTTTTCACGTGACGTTACGGTGTCAACAACGTTACTAGATCACCTCAATTGTGGAACTCCCGTGGAGAGGGAGACCCCCCCTCTCACTCCCTTCAGTCCGTCTCACGTTGTTTAAAGCGCCATCTAGATTTTCGTTTGAAAACTGTGTTCCACAGAGTAAGGTGAAACGCGATCTAGAGGCTGTGCTTCGAAACATACGTAGCACAAAGAATGCAATGCAGTTACCATAGCAGTTGTCCCCCAAATACGGTGGCGCGTCGAGCGATGAGAGGCGAGCCGGGGAGGGGAAGGGGGGAACGGGGACTGTTTTTGCAATTATCGTTTATGTGCAGTTCCGTAACTGAGCGAATCTATTAAGGATGGGTGTCAAGTTATGATTGCACGTGTCACGTTCCACTGCAACGTCACGGAACCTAACGTCACGCGACGTGGCTCCAAGACGAGACGCACGTGATGTCACGGTGTTGAATTTCGGTGTTACATGAAGTCACATTATGTAGAACAGTATGATGCCCCACCGTTTCTGGACGAGACGTGACATGACGTCACGTGATGTGGTCACGTGACGTCACGAGACACTCATGGTGTCAAGCCGTGGTATCACCTAACATCATATCACGTTTCACAGTATCACGTCACGGGATCACGCAGTCGGCATGATCACTTTGGATCATAATGCTGTACCGCTAGGCATGTTATTCTAATACACGTTCGTTAATGGAAAAAGTGAAGAAATGCACACACCATTAATGCGAGGGAAAATACAATTTCGTGAAGTAGCAGCAAAACCTTTGTATTACCGTTATGGTAGAAACTTTTACGTAAGAAAAACAGACGTGATAATTGTCTTTGGTACTAAAACAAATGATTAAAGCAAAGATTTGAAAAACTTATTAAAGCATGCTTAGCCAGATAATACAGGCGTTTAGTAAGCAATCTTGAAAAATTAATCTTGGTGCACAATTACTGCCTCTAGTCTTACGCTTGCTCTCAACTAATGCTACAGGGGGACAAGGCGGATGCCGAGATACCAAGTTGTGATCTAACAGGTGTAATGAAAGTTAAATTCTTTACTAAGATAAGTGTGTTTGGCTGTCGGGAGCGGGGGGCGGGGGGGGTCAGAGATAAGAGAAGTTGCATGACACAGAGTCCGTTGTCATTGTTGTTTAGTCAGAGGTTACGTTGGTGGAAAGTGGCATTCTTTGGGGTTCTCACCCTCTCCCCTTTTTGGTCTTTTGTATCGAAGTGCCTATATAACCAGGTTTCGGAAAATAAAAATCTCAGCTGTGTTAGAGACTTTTAGTAGTGTTGTGTCGTTTACCACCAGTCTCGGGTTTTTTCAACCATGTGGAATGTACACCAGCTCGTTTGCGCCCTTACATTTTGTTCAAGTTTTAGATTGCGCCGGAATATCCGAGAATGAGGTTAGCGTTGGACACTGCGTGTTATATGCGTGCTCCATGACAGGTGCCAAGGTTAGTGAATGCCACGATATTTGTAATGCCGAATTTACATGGTGCGATTTTGCTTGCGCGATTTTGCTTGCGTGTGAGCGATTTCGCGGTTGCGACGTCGCTCACAGGTCAAGGCAAATTGTGGTAGAATCTGTGGTACTCAACGCCCCAGCTCTGAAATCGCAAACAAAATCGGTAGCTCTCGCATGGTGTAGCTAAACGACAAAGGACAACGCGCGAAAGTGGAATGAAGAAACTACGTTTCAGAGGAGTTCAGTGTAATTTGCAACATCCTGCACCGGTCATATCCTAGATTAAGTTAGATTTGTACAGATATCTGCCTGATCGTTCCGGTTGCGCACAACTTGGTAAATCTCGCGATCATCGGAGAACAGCCGAAAACAACATGTCGCCTGATGGTGGACGCCATTTACAAATACTGAAAGAGTGGCAACCCAAGAACCCTGCCTTGGGGAGTCCAGATGAGACGCCGTACTCAAGATGAGATATTGTCGAGTAAAGATGTAACGGGGTTCAAACCACAGATGAAGGCGAAGCCTATTCACCTCAATCGTGAGTTGACTATATGGGCCATACCTCGTCGAATATTTTAAGATAAATTAATATGGCTCGAGTCTATACATGTTGCTGTAGACATTAACGTGTACCTAATTAATTATTCAGAACCAGTTGCACTCTTTGCACTCTTTTTTTGTTGATCTGTTCTATGATACGTTTTTGTTATTCTGTGATTTTTTTTTAATTTTTGTAAAAGCTCCCGCAAACATTTTATAGTAGCATGTTAGAGTACTCCGCAGGTTTCAACTTCCTAAACTGCAGATCGAAGCCCGTTGACATTTTATGCTTGCAACTTTTTGTGAAGGCCGCCAGTAAGCAATTTGTAGGTATTCCTCTTTTTTATAAGCTTGGGGTGAGCACTTTCAAATTACAAAAAAATTTTTGGATCGCGGGTTGTACATCCAGCACTAAGTGTTGCCTAGAGAAATCAGGCTGCAAATCTAAAAGCCGAATGAAATTCTGGTTTGCCATTTCGTAAGTGAACTTTAAACCTCCCGAGTGAACAATAAAAAATGTCGATAATTTTTGAAGCAACATCAACTGCATTTGACCTAGTCAAATCTCCTAAAACAACTAAAAATCGTCAACGTATCGGTAAACTTTAAGTACATGTAAATCTTCAAAATACCCAGATATACGTTTATCCATTTCGCCCAGATAAATATCGCACAACAACGGGACGACAGAGAACCGAATAGATTTATATTTTTTCTTTATAAAGAACTGGCAAACAAGGTTGACAGCTGTCGACTTAACACGGAATTCCAGGAGGTTTAGAAAGTTCTCAAAGTTGATGCCAGCCGAATTTCGGAACTTGGTCCGTCCGGATTCCTCGATCTTGTCCCTTACAGCATTCAAGAGTCCATCATATGGCACTGAATAATGCATTCTTCTACGTCCACTGAGAAGGCTGATCTGGTAGTTATAAGTTCGTCCTTGGTGTACAGTGCTATCTACTTTGAGGTTTTTTTTACAAAAAAAAGAATCATGACCTGCCACCTTGTTCAGTTGACGCTGTAAATACCGACTCACTTGGACACTTGGACTTCCCACGAATTCTTTTGTACTATTACGGTTTCTATACTGACGTCTAACTCCGGGTTGGCTACGTGAAGGGCCGGCCATACCGGATTCAAGACTTCCGCGACGAATTGCTGCGGCTGCAAGTGCTGAAGGATCTGGTGTCGGCGGGACCGCACCAGATGAACCATGTCTGGATGCTACGGCTGGCTTCGCTTGCAGCAAAGCAGAGGTTAGTGGACGCCAAAGAACTAACCGTGAAAGGGGGCGGTGCCTCGTAATGGACCCCGCGAACGTGGAAGTTAAGCTCAAGCTGCACTGGGTGCCCTATGACGTGCCGAACTGTCAAGTAAAAAGGGAGATGGAACGGTACGGCAAAGTGACTGACATAACGCGGGACCTCTTCAGGGAAAAGGGTTTCGAGGCGGTCGAGTCAAACACCCGGACGGTACGCCTGACTCTCAAGGACGGTTGTACCGTCGACAGCCTCCCGCACGAAATTCGCCTGGAAGGCTGCAAGGTCCTCGTCGTTGTGCCAGGACGGGCCCCACTCTGCCTCAGGTGCAGGCGTACGGGCCACATCCGGCGAGATTGCCGCGTCCCTCGCTGTACGGACTGCCACCGGTACGGCCACGCAGCAGAAGACTGCGTCAAAACCTACGCGTCTATCGCCCGTGACCGCAAGTCGGAGGACAACACCGACTACGTCATGGACGACGCGGAGGCAGAGGAAGCCGTCGGAGGGTTCTCGCCCGTCACCCTGTCATCGACGGAGCCTAGAGGTACGCCCACGACCAACGACGACGGCAACCCTGACGCAGCGTCCGTCGTGCGCAACCCCGAGGAGAAATCCGAAGCGCAAGTCACGCCCCGCGACCACAGTAAGGAGCGCCTGCCCCATGAGCCAGCACTTTCCGGATGCGGTCCATCGGCAACGAAGCCCGGCCATCCCGGCGGGCTAAACAGCGAGGCAGGAGTGGAAGAGTGCCAGGACGAAGACATGGACTCCACTCTCAAGCGACCGAGGGACCCTGCGCCAGCACCAGCTGCAACCGTCGGAACGGCCGCCAGCGGGTCGCCTGTGCCGGGAGCCAAGAAGTTTCGGGTTGTGGCGAAACCGCGTGTCCCACCGGACGATCGTCGCAGGAAGGACTCCCTGTGAGTCTTTTCGGGCATAACCGTCAGTGCAAGTGTCAACCGCATTTTTGTTTCCATTAACTTTTTCTTGCGCGAGCGTCTTTTTTTTTTGCGAGCCTACCTTGTTCTCCGTCTAGCCTCCCTTTCAACGGTTCATGAACCTTGAACGATCTTTACGGGTGGGCACGTTAAACGTGCGCGGCTTATGTGCCAGGCGTCGCCAATACCAGGTGAACCGTTTGTTTATTGAGAAGGATCTGGACATAGTCGCGGTTCAGGAAACGAAAATGGAAAGCGAGGCCCAGACGGAAAACATGGTACGGCTCTTTGAAGCGAGGTATGACGTGTGCGTTAGCCACGCTAAGGGGACGTCGGGGGGTGTCTTTTATTTTTAAAGAAGTCACTGGCGACCGTAGAGCAAGTCATTAGCTGTGATGCGGGGCGCTTTGTTTTGTGCGATTTTTTCTTTTCAAATGTCAAGTTTCGCGTGCTTTGCATTTACGCCCCGACGAAGGCAGATGAACGGTTTGTTTTTTTCGAGTTCATCGAACAGTATTTGCGATCGGACCGCACCGTTATTTTGTTAGGGGATTTTAACTGTGTTTGTGCAGCGCAGGACAGATCAAACAGTGCGCGGTTCAGGGATAGCAGTACAGATTTCTTAAACGGCATGGTCGATCGTTATGAGTTGGAAGATGTTGCACTTTGCGCGTCGAGTGGGAGAGAGGTGCAGTATACGCATTTTCAAAACGCCAGTCATGCGCGCTTGGATCGTGCGTACGTTTCGCTCGACCTTGTTAGAGCGTGCAAGCAGTATGCGGTCGACCACGTCTCTTTCAGTGACCATGCTCTTGTTACTTTTAAAATTTGTTCCCTTAAAGAAGCGCCGAAGAAGTTCGTGTGGGGTTTATGGAAGTTTAACGCCAAGCTTCTCAAGGACGATTGTTTTTCTAAGGCAGTGCGCCAAAAGCTGGAGGATTTGGCAAGCGCGAAAGGGGAGGAGTACGGCGTTAAATGGGAGTTATTTAAACAGGAAACGAAGATGGCAGCTATTGAACGCTCCAGTTCCTTGAAGCACGATGAAGAAAAAGAAACGCGTGATTTAAACGAACTTCTTCAGAAGTTGGTCCAGGAAGAATGCCTTTCGCCGGGCACCTTTTTTAACGAGATTACGAGTATCAGGAAACGCCTCGAGTTTCTTGATACCGAACGGTACAGGGGGCTATGATACGTGCGCGGTTCAAGCGGTTATCGTGCGGTGAGATACCCACGAAAAGGGCGATAGGGGTGGAAAAGACATACGCCAGTAAGAGTGACATCGGCGAGATCTTGTATCAAGGGGTTCTGTCACGCGATAAAAAAGTAATCGAACGGGCGTTCGTCGACTACTATAAAGAACTTTTCAGCTACCGCGCGCCCAAAAAGGATGAGTTTGGAGCTTATTATTTACCGTTAATGCCGCGCCTTTCGGATGAATTGCAGGAAAAGTTGGAGCAGCCCATTATGTTATGGGAAGTTGAAAAGGCGATCGACAATTTACAGATCGGAAAAGCGCCAGGACCGGACGGTTTGGGCGCCGAGTTTTACAAAGAGTTTAAAGAACAACTTGCCCCTTTTTTACACTGCGTCTTTCGCGAAGCGTACAGACTTAATGTTTTGCCTCCATCGTTTTTATGCACGCACACCATTTTGATTCCGAAGAGTGACGACCCTATAAAGCTCCGTTCCGTTGGTTCGTACCGCCCGATCACACTAACGAACGTTGATTATAAAATTCTGATGAAGGTCTTAGCGGAGCGTTTGCAAAGCGTTATAGGAGTTATCGTCGGCCCACACCAGACGTGTGGAATAAGAGGGAGAAGTATAGTTACAAACATACATGTCGCCCGCAGTATTTTGGAATGCTGCGACGCTATGGTGCGAAGGGTTGCTATGCTACAGGTAGACCTAGAAAAGGCCTTCGACCGTGTGTCGCACGAAATTCTTTTTTCACTTTTAAGCCATGTTAATTTAGGTTCTGTTCTGTGTAATGGCGTGCGCATGGCGTACAAAAATTGTGCGACTAGACTTGTGGTAAACAAGTCTGTCAGCGAACGCATTCCGCTTTTTTCTTCAGTGCGACAGGGCTGTCCACTTTCGCCTTTGCTGTTTTGTATTTTCCTTGAGCCGTTTTGTTTAAGTATTATTCGGAGTGAGTTCATCCGGGGGTTTCAGTTAGAAGCTACTGAAGTGCGTATTTTGTCGTACGCGGACGATGTGGCGATTTTTTGTGTGGACAAAGACAGCGTCATCAAAGCCATAGAGCTAGCGGAAATGTTTTGTGACAATACAAGTAGTTCAGTTAATTGGGAAAAGTGTTTGGGGTTGTGGCACGGCAATTGGCCTTCAACGCCGGTTGTCTTTGAACGTGTTTCATGGACCGAATCGCCGCCCCGCTATCTTGGGGTCCCCCTCGAGTACTACCACACCAACGACGAGTATTGGCGCGGTCAAGTTGAAGCTTTACGCGAAAAGGCGACCAAGTTGAGAGGTGGGGGTTGTCAATCTTCGCTCGCGCAGCTGTCTGTAATGCGTTTCTTGCAGCCAAAGTGTGGTACATCTTGCAGGTGCTGCACTGCTCGCGAATCAACGTACAACGTATGCACCGTGTCTTTGCAGTTTTTATTTGGTGCTCTGTATGGGAGCGTACGAGCCGCACTAATCTTTTTCGTAGTCTCAAAGCCGGTGGTCTCGGCCTGTCTCATTTGTTTGTGAGGCAGTTGGTCAACAGATTTATTTTTTCTCCGCGACCAAAAAGACCCTTTTTTGCGAACCATCATTCAAGTTCGGCTAAGCACAGCTATTCCTGGTTTTGTTGTTTCATCGAGCGAGGACTTCAGTGCCTGTGCGCGGGGTTTTTTGAAAGAAGTTGTGGAGGCGTATTGTTTTTTAGTCACTCGTTTCTCGCTCGAGTACTTGTCTGAAGTGTCACGTAAACGGCTAAAGACAGATTTGATTGATTTACTTTTTCCCATTCCCATGTATCGTTTTTTGTATAGTGCAGGCCCAGGGCAGGACGTGTTGAAACGTGTTAAAAGAATGCTTGTGCCCCCGAACGTGAAAACCTTCTTCTTCAAACTGCACAGTCAGACGCTTCCAGTGAAAGCCTGGTTGGTCGAAAAAGGCCTGCCAGTGGCATGGTCTGACAACTGCATCCTTTGCAGAAAGCAAGAGACCGTTGAACACGTCTTTTTAGACTGTTGGGACGCTGTCTTTTTTTGGGATGTCCTCCAAAGGACCCTCAAAAAAGACCTCCCATTAACGCCACATGGCATACGTTACTTAGCTGTCGAAGATGAAAATGGTGTTCCTTTCGACATGCTCCTGCTGCTCGGCCTGCACAGCATATGGCGATGCCGCATGGCTGTGCGACACGCAGATGTTGATGTGCGTCCTGTTTATAAATACTTTGTAGAGCACATGTGTTTCTTGAAGGAAATGTTCAAGCCACTGCAACCACCCCCAGAGTGGTTGCCTCTTCTTGATAGGCTCTCTGCCCTCAAGGAATTTTAACAGTTCCCGACGTCAGCCAAGTCGGCTGAGGTCTTTTAGTGTCTTATGTGCGTGTGTATGTTCAAT
>JAZHYW010005992.1:0-10264 GCA_037355805.1 Ixodes ricinus | reverse complement strand
AAGGGCATGTAAAGTATGTTCAACCATCCCTTCATGCGCCTTCATCGTTTACCACTACCTTTTATGCCAACAAGTTCCAATCCACTTACGACTTGGATTCTCCGGTGGCGTCGAGGTGATGCTCAACCCGGAGCCCGAGTCGCACGGTTAGAACACTGCTCGTTCCCTTTCCTGTGAAATCTGTGGGACGTCGCTCATAGCGTTGCAAAGACACCAAGGATTTTCTGCTGTTGCGCTTTAAAGGGACACTCAAGTGGTTTTTGAGTTCGTGTTTTGATGATGACAGCTGAATTTAGACGCCCCAAGTATCCCTAAAAACCAAATAGTATAGTCATACGGTGATTATTTCTTTAATAAAAATGTAATTGAAGGCCGCCAAACCTCGGATCCATCCGAAAACGAAACCACTCTCATTGGTCCTCGCACGCTTATCAAAAGGATCTCGGGCCAATGGCGTTGGACGACGTTCCGTCGCGCAGTGATCCCGAGGTAGCCGCATCGGCCGAACCTCTTTGTCATTCGAGCTTCGATCATGGCGGCGTTCTCTACGCTCGAGGACCTGACGCCGTTGGAGGTTGAAATTCTTCGGCGGACAGCCGACCTGGGGATGATTTCCTATGACGCCACTCCGACGTGCGATGTGGACGATAGCAGCGCTTCGGAGTCATGTTCGGGTTCCGAGGACGACGAAACGCAGACCTTTTCGGGCGTTCTTCGATTTGCGGTTGGGGCAAGTCGTAACCAAACCAACGTTTGACATCGCAGCGTTACCTCTGGTACGTGATGTCAAACGATGTCACCACGTTGACTTTCGCCTCGGGAGGACGGGGGAAGGCTGGTTCAGACATGTGCAACGAGCGCGTACCTACGACTGCGTCCGTTGCAACCGGAACGACCGCTCTACGCCGCGCGTACACCTGCAACCACTACAAGCGCAGCGGGTCGCCGTCAGCTGTTTCAGCGGCCCCTCTAAAAAGGGGACGCACTGCTACTCAATGCCGTAACAGAATAGAGACAGACAGTTTTCTATAGCCTAAAGCTTTATTATTGATTTTTCTTGATAGGCTTGCAGGGTACAGTGGATGAAAAAGAAAATAAAAAGATGCAGTACGCCGTCTTGGACGATCACGACTCTAATACACGACATTGCAATAGTACAAATATCGCTACACGCATTTTCTACGATTATAAAAGACAATGTAATCTTAGCAGCGATATAGCAACGTAGAAATATGATTTCGTGATCAGATAGACGTTGCGAGCGTTCAGGATTGCTAACACTAATCACTTTTTCTCCGGTGATGAAAACGCGTGAAACTTCGCGTCCTTTATACGGTACGCGCCAGTAATACCTTGAACTTGAGCACACGCATGAAATGCGCCAAATAAGAAATCCGGGCGATGTTCGAGGACACAAATGCTTAGAAAGCACCACTGTAGTCGAAGTAAACAAACACGACGGCACGGGCGTTTCTGCTGTCTTGAGAGTGCCGCCACGACATCGCCGCACGAGTAGGTGGATCTTCCCTTCTAGTACGTGCTGGGTTATCATAGCGACACACGACGAAAATTCACAGTCAAGGATAGCGCTTTTACGCGGAACGATGAGCTTTCACCACGCCGTCCACGTCGACGATCACCACCGACGCCATGTGCGCGCAGATACGTGCGCTTCCGCGCATCAGGGGAACGGGAAATTCACCCCCGCGGAGGAAGGCAAGGAGAAAACGTAGTCCCTTGTTTGTGAAACGATAATTGCAGTATCGCGTATTCTAAACTAGAACTATTTTACGTCTTGTGAAATTATCATGCACAACATATTTAAATAAACTGAAAATTGTTTCTTTAGCGAAACTTTACAAAGGCCGCCAAAATTTTCAAACATACGATAATTTCATTGGTCCTCGCAAGTACAGGAAAGAGTCCGCACGTATTTTATTCCTGCGTGATTAATAGGCGGTTCTGCCTTCTAAAACTGAAGATACTCATTCACTGACACTTCCTTAACGCCATCGCACCAACAAGTAGCTTCTCCAAAAACCGCTTGAGTGTCCCTTCAAGGGAACTCCGGCGATTTTTTGAGCAACCCCAACTAACTATATTTTCGAAATCGCCGTCCTTTACTCTTTCCGGTATGCTATTTAGTATCGCGAAATTCAGAATAGTTATTGTGAAATCGGCCAATGGAAATGACGCCAAAACCAAGATTCGAATATACCCGTGCTTTTCATTGCCGTGACGTCACGGGTGGGCAGGCTTGCGGTTCGAGCGAGCAGTCTAAAAATGAACTATGCCGAGCATTCATTTCGTGCTGCTGCGCGGGAGCTGGAGCGGCCTTCCACAGCATTCATTTGACACCATAAAACTGTTTGTAATCAGTCGGGAACAAAGTCTACAGCCCAAAGAGTGAACCCCTGCCCACCCATGACGTCACTTTTTCAATGTTGCCAGTAGAGCTTTTCACTTTGAAAAACACGATGAGGACCAAAATTGTAAATTCTGTAACTTCGCGAAAAAAGTTATTTTGTCCAAATATTAGGGTTACTATTTCTGCGACGTTTGGTGGTGTTTTTAGCAAGTTTTTAGGCAAATCGGGGACTATGAAGAAAACGGCGGAGTACGGATACAGAAATCCCCCAAAATAGTTTTTTCGCTAAGTGCCTGTATAGGTCTATACGTCACGCAATAAACTATTCCCCCCCCCCCCCTTCAAGAAAAAAAAATTGTTTAGCACATTATTTACGTTGCGAGACACGACTTATAAGTAGGAATCCGTGTTTTCGGGGTTTAATTTTTCGTCAAATTCGAAGGGTGTTTTTCGGAGTTGATCGAAGTTTATTTTTGTTTAATTTCCAATTCTCTGAAATTCGGAGTTTAATTTCGCAGTGTTTCCTTTAAAAATAAATAAATAAATAATATCCGGCTGTCAACGTATGCTAGATAAAAGAAAAAAGTATTTGTATTAATTAATATTTCTTCAGCTGAATTTGGCGTTCGTGCCATTGCCCTTAGCAATACTAATTCGTCCCAAGACAAAAGTCACACACAAGTGTTGCTTCAATAAACGTGGATACCTTAATATCAATTAACTCCTGGAGGCAGTCGATCGTATTCATCCCATACTATTCCATCAACCTACCCTGCGGACGCGCGTGTTGGGTTAGTAGAGCACGTAATAGAAAAGTTCCCATTTTATGCAATCTCTATGCTCCATAGCCTTCGCTGTACATAAAAAAAAAAAGTGTTCTTTTTAGAGCATAAAGAGTATGGCCCAAACTGGAAACCAAAGAGTGGCTTTTCTCTTGGCTCGAAAGTACAATGACCTGTTGTCCTGAATGAATCTTGACGAGATAAGCGGTAAGACCCCTTGACAATGGTCAGAAATTTGAAAGATAACTGGTGGCATTTTTTCCCGAGCACCATTGATCCTGTGCGCTAATCAAACTTAATTGTAAAATAGTTTTTTTTTCTTTGGGGGGGGGGGGGGTAAGGGAGGGAGAGGGGGAGGGGAGTGAGGTCATCGGCACATAAAAATTCGGAGTTTATCGGATAAATCCGAATTGACCAAGAGTTTACCAGGGGTATTTTTCGGATTTATCCGAAAGCACGGAAGCTTAGTTATGAGCTTTTATTCTGAAATTTCGGCATGTCGACCCTAAATAGAAATATGTTTCGGAATGGCTCCTAAGGAAGACACTGAACTTACCCAAAATATTTTTAAGTTGCCTGAATCGCAGCCGTATGTCCACAAAATAAACTACCCCCCCCAAAAAAAAAAAAAAGATCTACGTGAGAGATTATTTTTTAGTGATGAGACTCATTTTGACTGAGCAGCGATCCCGAAGTGTGCTTCTCTTTCGGCACGGCGTTCTGAAATGAAACCGGGTGAAACAGAAGCCCGTCGCTGTAGACGTTTGCAAGTACAACCTCTGGGAGCCGCCATCTTGCTTCAGCGGTGTGGCCAGATCGTCTGATAGTCAAGCATTGCTGAGGTCGTCGATGCGCGTCAGCAATGCTTGACTATCAGACAATCTACCCACACCACTGAAGCAAGATGGCGGCTCCCAGAGGTTGTATTTGCAGACGTCTATCGCGCGGTTGAATTTCAGAACGAGAAAGACAACGCGACATACAGAAATTCTGAAGAACCACTTTGGCTAGATCACGAGGAAGGCAAAAGCGCATGTGACGGAGGGTTTGTCATGAAGTCAGGAAGGCACGGAATGTGTGTCAGTGAGCCTTCAATTACTTTTTTTAAATACTTGGTTGAGACACGCGCGTAAAAAAATAATTTTACGCGAAAAAAAGAAAAAAAAAACAATATTGACGGCGCGGGACGCGATTTTGTTAGTAGTCACCTCCTTTCCACTTGTTCTAGAGCGCAGCTCTTAGGCGCCCGTTTCCGGCTTGAGCGGTGTCGCCGTCGATGTCGGCGTAACCGCGCGGTGCATTATGGGATGCGTGACGTCACTGATGACGTCATCAGTGACGATGCCGATGACGCATCAGATGACGATGCGATGCCGATGACGTCATCGACGATGACGGATGCCGATGACGTCATCAATGACGTCACTGGTGACGTCATCGACATCGTCACTGATGACGTCATCGGCATCCGCATCGTCATCATCACTCATGACGTCATCAGTGACGTCACTGATGACGTCAACGGCATCGTTATCGTCACGTGACACCCCCCCCCCGAGGTCACTGACCCCCCCCAGTACCCTTCCCTACTCCTCCTCAAGAGCTGCGCTCTAATTCGGCGTTACAGGGAGTTGTAAACGGCTTTCACTTTTTTTCTCGGCATTTCGAGCGCGTGGAGGAGAGGTGGATCCTCTTGGCCATCACGGTGAGGTGGAGAGAGTGTATGACCATCTCGTTGAGGTGGCAAGAGTGTTTGATCATTCCGTGACGTCATGGACTTTGCGCGCAGAATTAAAAATAAATCTCGCGCCAATCAATATACCACTAAACATTTTTTTTCCCGCAAAATGTATTTTTTGACACTCGTGTCCCAGCAGACTGTTCGAAAAAAACATTTTGTTCTTTTCCGTTGTCCTTTAAAAGAACACCGCATAACGGGCCGCACGCACATACCTCAATGACAATGGCGTATGTTTCAGCGTTTTTGATGGCGGAAATCTCAAAACAGTTGTTCATTCTTTATTTATGTTTTTCAATTCTCTCCCCACTTTTTTCACCCTCTTCCTTCTCTTTTCGCTTTTTTTTTGTTTTTTACTTTTTTGCGGAGAGCTTGCGCCGCGAGCTCGGCCGCTCGGCCGCTGTCCAGAACGATGAGCGGGATTCATCAAAATTTTTGGCTGACCATCTACTCTTGGACCTCGGAATAGACCACGAACGTGCGGCGGAACGCGAGAGGAACGAGTAGATACCTGTTTTTCGGGTCTGCGGACCGCTTTTCGTGAGTTATCACCGTTTCCCGAAGCGAAGCAGGGCGGCCGCCCCCTGGGCCTAACGCACCACCCAGAGCCAGCGTAGCGCCGGCCGCCGCCGACTCGACCAGATGGATTCCATTGACTTGGGCGAAAGGGACGTCCATCCCCGTTGGACCGGCGACATGAGGGTCGTGGAGATTGAAGGTGAGCCCATTTCGCCGGAGGACTTTCACGGCAGCAGCCGAGATTGGATAGACATCCATGTCAAGAAGCAGCAACGGGCGGACATGCTAGGCCTAACCGCCAGTTTCCCGCCAAAACGCACTTTTGGTAGAAAAACGGGGAACGGGCCTCGAGAACGTTCCAGAAGCAAGCGGCCGAGGGCGCCGAGGCTCCCGGAGGACGACATAAAGGTCGTTATCCGCCCGAGAGACGGCCTGGACACCTCGAGGCAGAACGAAGTCAAAATTCAACGGGGAATATTGATGGCGGCGAAGATCTCCACCGAGGAGGCGAGCGGGGACGTCTTCCGCGTGAACAAGGACCAGAACATCATGGTGGTGAGCACACCAGTGCTCGAAAACGCTCAGAGGTACAGGGGGATTGTGGAAATCTTGCTGGACGGCAAGAGGTTCGGGGTGGCAGCGTACGCGACGCCACCGGAAAACACCGCCAAGGGGGTCATCCACGGAATACCGGAGGAAGACACGGAAGAAGACATCAACGGCAACCTGATTGGAGCCAGGAATCCCTCGA
Source organism: Ixodes ricinus (assembly GCA_037355805.1). NCBI lineage: Eukaryota > Metazoa > Arthropoda > Arachnida > Ixodida > Ixodidae > Ixodes > Ixodes ricinus. Next base: position 4,106 of record JAZHYW010005992.1, on the reverse strand, counting down.
TCCTCCAGGCGCGGCGCATGGGACGCTCCGGCTCCGTGGTCATCGTGTTCGAGGGGAAGAAGGTCCCGTACTTTGTCCGGTATGGGGCCACCGAGAAGAAATGCTTCCTGCACAAAAAAAAAGATAGAGTGCTGCGGGCAGTGCGGTCGCGTCGGACACCGCACTGACGTATGTCCGAGGCCGGAGGAGAGAAGGTGCAAGGGCTGCTGGACGCTGAACCCACCGGCGGAACATGCGTGCACGCCGGCGTGCGGGGTATGCGGCAAGGCGCACCCCACGGGTGACCAAAAGTGCAAAAAGAAGTTCAAGACGCCGTACATCGTACTGCAGAGAAGCTGGGAAAAGAAACGGAACAAGCAGGGCCTCCTGAAGCAGGGAGAGGAGAACTTTCCCAAGTTGCTAGGGGACGCCTCCCGCTCGCGATCGAGGAGCCGTGCCGAGGGACGGAGATCCAGGTCGACATCGAGGACGGGCGGAAGACAGCAGTCGGGATCCAGAAGTGGTGGAGAACGCCACGTGAGCTGGGCGGAGATGGTCTCCCGTAAGGCTCCACAGAACAAGGCCGGTAACGCGTTCGCAGAAACGAGCCAGGCGAACGAGCTGGCAGAGATTAAGGCTTTGCTGAAGCAGGCCTTAGAAGAAAACAAAGCGCTTCGCGAGGAGCTAAACAGGCTTAAGGAGGGGACGCGTGAAAGAGTAGAGGTTGTGCATGCACCGGAGGAGACGATCTCTGCGGAGTCTGACGGTGGTGAGTCGGCGTCACCGCCACTGAAGCGGAGGGCGCGGGTCATGGCGCGACCGAGAAGAGAGGCGCGCGAGGCAAAACCCGTTAGCGGGGACCAAGAGACCTTCGTGACGAAAAACATGTTGGAGAGCGCGATCACAGGATGCATGGAGAGGATGATGACCGCGTTGCAGAGCCGCGCCTCGAGACTGGCACAAGGCACGCCGAACCCGTTCGACGCCTGGGCGCACTACACCAGAGTCACGGGGAACATCACACGACCAGAGACTGAGGCTATGATCAACGAAGATGGATCGGAGCCGTAGGAAGTATGTCATCTGGCAGTGGAACTGCCGCGGGTACGGAAGAAAGAGGGGCAATCTGCAGCAATACATCAATCATAAGGAAGAGGGGGATCGCCCGGACGTAGTGGCCCTACAAGAACCACAAAGACTAGCAAAATTATCTGGCTACAAGTCATACGGGAAGGACGCGCAGGACAAGACACTGGTCACGACGATGGTGAAGAGGAACATCCCGGTCATAGAGCACGAAACCGGGGTATCCACGGTTGATCACGTCCTGATCGAAATCATATCGCACGAGAAGAAAGACAGGCGCAGCATCTTCGTCTTGAACGTTTACAGCAGCCCCTCGAAGAGGCACAGATTCGCCTCCCTTTTCAAGGCGACCACGAACATCGCCAAAGGACAGACACTTCTTGTCGTGGGGGACTTCAACGCCCCACACCCGGATTGGGGGTATCAAGTGGAAAGAATCAAAGGGAGGAACCTGTGGAACGACTCGCACGAGTACGGCCTCTCTCTCATCACCGATCCAGACCAGCCGACGCGGCGGGGTAACCACAGAAATCAAGACACGACCCCAGATCTCACTTTCGTAAAAGGCACCGAAGACGCTCTTTGGTCCAACACGTGGGAAGATCTCGGGAGCGACCATTTCGTCCTCTGCATCACGACTGCAGCTGGACCGGCAAAGCCGAAAGGCAAGCGGTGCAAGATCACGGAATGGGACGCGTTCAGGGAAATACTCGAGGAATACGGAACCGAAGACATCGTAAATATCGAAGAGTGGTCGGAAAGCCTTAGAGCAGCAGCCGAGCGGGCGACCAAGGTCGTTCCCGAAGAGGCAAACGTGACAGTGGCGGACAGCCGACTGCTACACCTCTGGGAGGCAAAGGCGAAGCTGGAGCAGAGACTGCGAACCCAGAAGGGAAACAGGAGCCTGCGCAGAAGAATAGCTCAACTCAGCAGGACCATAGAGGCGCATGCTAACCAAGTCACGTCGCAGCAGTGGCAGGACACGTGCGACGGCTTCGACGGGCAGCCGAACGTGCCTAGGACGTGGAACATCTTGCGCCACCTGCTCGACCCGGAGGGTAACAAGACCGCGCAGAGAAACAAGTTGTGCGAAATCATCAGGAGACACGAAGGGGGAGAGGCGGATTTGGTAGAAGACGTCCGGAAGCGATACATCGGCGACTACCCAAGAAGACAGCTAACAACCTATCGTGGAGATGCGAACGCCCTCCTCGACGAAGACATCACAGAGTACGAAGTCGCGGACGTCATACGCGGCCTCAAGACCAAGTCGGCCCCCGGTCCCGATGGCGTCACGAACAAGATGCTTCGAAACCTGGACACGGAGGCGGTCGCAGCAGTAACGCGATTTCTGAACAAGTGCTGGCAGAATGGGAAAATACCCAGGCAGTGGAAAGCGGCGAAAGTGGTCATGATTCCCAAGCCGGGGAAGAGGCCCCAGCTCGAAGCGCTGCGCCCCATCTCCCTCACCTCGTGTGTGGGAAAACTGATGGAGCACGTTATCCTAAACAGACTGAACAACTACATGGAACGAAAACAGCTCTTCCCACACACCATGATCGGATTTCGACCACATCTATCAACGCAAGACATCATGCTCCGGCTCAAGCATCAGATCATAGACGGTGAGCAGAGCTCGCGCCTAGACACGAGAGCGATACTCGGGCTCGACATAACCAAGGCCTTTGATAACGTCAAGCACGACGCCGTTCTCGAGAACCTGGAAATGCTCGGAGTGGGCGCTCGCACGCACGACTACATTCAGGATTTTCTCAATGACAGAACGGCGCAAATCTCGATCGGAGGCGCCACGTCAGACGACATCATGCTAGGAGGAAGAGGGACGCCCCAGGGCTCGGTCCTTTCACCGTACCTCTTCAACGTCGCCATGATCGGACTTCCAGAGAAGCTAGAAGCGATCGGCGGATTACACCACAGCATTTACGCTGACGATATCACGCTCTGGGTGACCGGCGGCAGCGACGGTTTCATACAAGACACGCTGCAAGAAGCGATTCGGGCGGTGGAAAGTTACGTCGAGCCAAGAGGCCTTGCCTGCTCCCCGCAGAAGTCCGAACTCCTCCTCCTCAAGCCGGTCCGTGCCCGCCAGCTACCGTCGGACATCGAGCTGTACGTCCAGGGTAACAGAATCCCCACGGTCAGGAGCATACGAGTCCTAGGCCTTAGGATACAAGCCGACGGAAACAACTCCGAAACGATAGCGTCGCTAAAAGCAACTGCGTACCAAATTACGCGCCTCATCTCCCGAATCGCCGGTAGAAACTATGGCATGAAGGAGAAGAACCTCGTGCGCCTGGTACGCGCTTTCGTCGTCAGTAGGCTGGCGTACGTCCTCCCTTTCCTAAGACTGGGCCTCACGGAAACGAACAAGCTCAACTGTCTCATCAGAAAGTCCTATAAGAGAGCACTCGGCATCCCGGACACCACCTCGAACGAGAAGCTCGCGGCTTTAGGTCTGCACAACACGGTAGAGGAGATCATAGAAGCTCAGCGTGTTTCGCAGCTGGAGAGGCTGACGAAGAGTGCCACGGGCCGCCACATCTTGGCCAGCCTTGGAATCCACTACGAGAGGCAAACGGGGGAGAAGGCCGACGTCCCTAGGCGGGTCAGGGAAGCCCTCGTCATACCAAACATCCCAAAGCACATGCACCCGACGCATCACGCGGAACGCAGAGCGGCGCGAGTCAAGGCGCTGCAGAAACGGCTAAGCATCGCGGAGGGCGTCCTCTATACGGACGCTGCTAGAGCCGGCGGGGGCGCCATGGTCGCAACAGCGGTCAACCAACAAGGAGAAGTGATCTCGAGCTGCAGTATCAAGACGTCGGAACCGGAAGTCGCGGAGGAGGTGGCCATCGCCCTTGCGATCCGAGTCCGGGGGCACGCATCGTCGTCAGCGACTCGCAGCAAGCCATCCGGCAGTTCGCCAAAGGAAGAATCTCTACAGCCGCGCTCAAGGTCCTGGGCGACCCCGAGAAGACGTCAACGAGAGTACAGCTCATCTGGACACCGGCGCACTCGTC
>JAZHYW010005991.1:0-27834 GCA_037355805.1 Ixodes ricinus | reverse complement strand
TTTCACTCAAACAAAAAGCGTACCAACTATGATAACTGTCAAATTTACATTGGTAATTCTGCAAAAGAACAGGTATAAACTTTTAGGTACCTAGTAGTTATTTTCGATTGCTATTTACACCAAGGATATCATATTGCCTTTATTTGTAAAAAAAAAAACTATCATACCACTGGTATAGTTTCCTAAAGACTCGGCAGTATTTGAACTCTCAGAAAATAAAAATGATATATTTCTGCATATTTCATACCCTTCTAACATACTCTCCAGAAGCTTGGGGTACGACCTATGCCATATATCTCAAGCCCATAATTATTTTACAAAAAGGGGCCATTTTAATTAAAATCAACTCATACTATACACAAGAATCACGCAGCTTATTTTATCAGCTTCGTAAACTTACACTTCGGGATATTATAATATACAATATTGCTACAATGTTTCATAGAATTGCCCATTTTCAACAGCGATACTTCTTAAAGGTTCTTGTCAAACTAGAGGAAATTTATTTCAGCGTTTTATTGTTCCGCAATAGCACGACACATAGGGGAAATACTAATCCAATTTACTGGTACACAGATTAGGAATTCATTATCATATGATCTTCTAAACTCGCATAACTTTAATAAAACACTGATACACTGTCTTCTTTTTTCTCACGAAAAATATTCATATCATGGCCACTGCTTTCATTTAGTTAATATAGCTCGAAATTAATCCTGCTTATATTCTGTAAAGTTGCTTTTCGGGTTGTCTTTCAGTTATCGTGTTAACGCTCTGCATCTTAGATACTAGTTTTTTTAATGAACCCACACTAGCCAATTGGCTATGGGTCCATTTGTCTTTTCAATTATTCGTATGTGCTTTCTGAAAAATATTATAAACTGAAAAACCGAAACTGAACACTCGTATGAGTTGTCCTGTCATTATTTTATTTTTAAGAGAAAAATCCATGTTGTGACATGTGTGGGTTATTCAGTTTGTTAAATATAGTTTTGTTGCTTTGCAGTTGCCGAAGACAGGACTGATTTAGTAAAGCATCGAGATTTAAAGGCAACGAGGTGTTTGCAAAAATGTTGTGTTTTTACTTTCAGTCCCCTTGTATAACAGCACTTCCAACAGCAATGTTTTTTGCTTGAAATAATTGTATTTGTTATAATCACAGTTAAAATAGTTTTTTAAGTATTTGCATTTCTGTTAACAGGGGATGAACCGGAGCCACCTGCTCCAAAAGCTGAAATGTGTGCTCAAAAAACAATATGTTTCGCCACCAAAACTGCTACAAGCAGATTTTTTGTTTCACCACTGATGATTTTATTTTGCCCGTTAATGCATGGAAACATTAGTCACTTGACCTTCCTTCCCTTTGATACATTCTTAAATTATGATATAGTTTGAGGTTTAACTGCATCATTGTTTATTCTTAGAATGAAACACGCATATCCAATGTTTTTTTTTTCATTTCTTTGGCTTAGGAGAATCGGGAGAACAGCACAAAGGCCGAAGGTTTATACCAGTTGGTCTGCAAACACCCAAAATGTTGACCTCGGAAGAGCTTCCCGCAACGCCCATCATCATCGCACTTGGTAAGTTGAAGTGTCTACTTTTGCGCATATTTTGGCATGTAGGATACAGAACTATTTTATTTCATTTGTAGACTACTCTATAAGTTAAGATTTGTAGTTTGAGTGTGGTTTGATACAAAAAGACAGTTTTTCTTCAGATGTTCACAAATCTGGTTCCCTCCATTTTCAATGTTATATGAAGCCTCCGTTAAGTACATTGTAAATATTTTAATTTTTAAAAGGCCAGAAAGAAATAGACGAAAGTGACACATTATTTCTTAGATCAGAGTTTACCATTTGCATAACTGGTTTATTTCTATGGGACTTGCTACAAAACAAGTAATCGCCTAGTGCCACCTACCTTATGTGAATGCTGAGGGTGCTTGCCTTTGTTTATTGGTTGAAGGTAATGAAGATATTTTTTAACAAAGATATGAACCGGATGCAAACGTCGTCACGAGCCAAAATGTCACCAGTTTCCACGTATTTATCAAATGCAACTGAATCTGATAAATGTACTGCCAAGTGTTCTCACGACGCAAAGGGCTATCTTTTATATAGTGCTTTGTTTTACCTGCATGGACAAGGCTACGAAAAAGTGGATTACACATTGTCCCCACCACCCACTATACCTAAAAGAGTTTCCTCTCCCACTGCTTTTTTTTTCGCTCCCCTTCTCTGGTCAATACACAAACTGGCATGCCAATGAGGTAGGCTGTGCCATGTGATTTAAGTTGGCTGCTATGTTTTGTATTTTATTTTTATTTCCTGTTAACAAACCTCCACTGAGTTATAATTTAGTTTGTCGAGTCACTTCAATCCATACCTTAGATTTTTTTGTCTCCTTTACAACGTATAAACAAGCCAAACTTCAATTTCAGTCACCATGGATTTGTGTCCTAAATATGTTGACGAGTAGGGTCGCGCGTGGTTCTATTTTGGTTGTTGGAGCAGCATAAAAATCCACACTAGGTTTAACGGGGGGTTCTTCAGCTGTAGAAATTATTTGAGCATTCAACTGGTTCTAGATTTTTCAGGAGCAGAAAAAAATGAAATCTAAGATAACTATGTCACCGAAGCCCATTATATGCTACTATATAGCTGTCAGATTTGTTTCTGAAACAATGCATTAGTTTCGCACAAACGTTTTGTTTACTTGCGGGATCCTTGGCTAGCTAGCTATTCATGGCTAGCTCACTATTCAGTGAGCTAGCCATGTTTGCTAAGCGTCGGGGACAACATCTGCATCGTCCCTCTAATGTCCCTAGTCAGTCCTAAGCAGCGAGGTGGTGCCACTCGCAGACCTCTTGTACGCACTTCAAGACGTGGATTAGTAGGCGCGCAGGCGTCCTTCACCACAACATGTTCTTTAACCACACTTTTCCCTCCCAAGCTTTGGGCAGTTGGAATATCCGGCACAGTTTGCTCCTTCGAATTCAACATCAGTTTCTGGGGGAGACGGCAGAAGGAGAAACTGCTACAGTGCCTGAGTAATGGACAAGCGTGGCTTCGCGAACGTGGGTAGAAAAGAACGAAAGACAGAGCGCTCAACTTCGTAATCTGAGTCACGTGCCTCACGGACGAGCCGCCGTCACCAGAGTAGGCAAACTACGTCAGAATTGTGTCCAGGTATCCTAGCTAGTCACCAAATGAAACCACGAACGTTCAAAAATATATTTTTTTTTGTATTATAAGGGCTCTAAATATTCTTATATTGTCTGCGTATGTCGTGTAACGACACTGACGACACCACCATAGGTGGTGTCGTTACGACACTACCTCTGGTGATGATGTATAACGAATAAGCAAACTTGTCAAATTTCTGTGTCCTTTAAAGTAATTTTATTTTTTACAGCTTTCTTAAATCACACTGGCACCCTGACTTGCAACGTCACATATCTTGCAGTTCGTGTGAACTTTGACATTCATTATAACATTAAACCATTCATATTATGTATATCTGCCAGTTCACATTACTTACACTTCGGCATAACAGTAACATTTTTCGTGAGTCGCGCTTGGTTGTTAAAAAAGAGAATTAAAGATAATATTGTACACTTTATCTGCAATTTTTGTTTCAGGGACAAGCATCTTTAATGCGCAATTCCTCCTGATTGGACAAGGTGCGATGCTCTGGGCAAGTAAGCTTTCTGGAGACGATATAGCTCATGTTCACCTCCTACTATTGTCTGAGCATTCAATACCCGAGTGAGGCTGCCGCAACAGTGGAATTCACGCAGACGTAAATAAAAATCCCTATAAATTTCTGCCTTTATTTACGAGAAGGGAGCACCAGTTGAGCCCCAGTACGCCAACCGTCATTTCAATGAGATACGTGGCTTCTACTCCAGCTAATTTTCTTGGCGAAATTCTGGCTCCCATTCTGAGGCTTACTACCCCCTTTCCCAAACCCCCTTCCCCTCCCCCTTACAGTCTTAGAGTCTGAGCTGCACCACTGCCTTTTATGCTTTTATTCACGATTATCTATTTGAACTATGAGGCATAAGTGTCACGTACGAAGGAAGGCATAGCAATTCAGTACAATATCATAATAAACAAATAATTGCATTTCTTCAATTTCAAACCAAAAACGAAAAACAATAAAAGAAAACAAACGGGCACAACACACAAGGTTTGTTGAGTCTGTTTTTTATTGTTCTTCGTCTCGGGTTTGAAATGGAAGTTATTCACCAGCTTGCCCGTGTTTTTACCCTTAATTGGTTTTGAACTTGAATACCTCCATTAACCGTCGCATCACATATAGGACCCTATTGCATTAAAAAATAACTGACATGAACAGTATGCTTGTTGCATTGGGCAGGAGATCGAACTATAGGGGGCGCTCTGACCCGTTTGTTTTCCTTATACTCGGTGTTTACTCAACACAAGGCCTTTGCACATGCCCAGAGGCCTTATGGACATGTCCATGCCATCTTCTACAATAGAGCACGGGGCACAATTTAATGTAAAAAATACTAACAATCGACGAAGCGATGTTAAGTGCCGGATCTATCCTCAGAGAATGCGAGCTTGACCCACTTCGACTTTTGTGCTGAGCTGGGACCGTGCATGCTGCATTGTTCATGCAGGCCGGAGTGGAAACAAAAGAGGCCCTCCTCCCCCTCACCGGAGAACACGAACTCGAGCCGAACGCTGACGCCGCGTTCGGTTATGTCGACCGAGCGCTGAGTCATTGTATTTGTTGTCCCCATCCTTGTGGTAGTTCTAAAGTTAACCGCTTGGGGCGTCACGGTCGCTCCTCCTCCCCAATATGCCCTTAATTTACCATTACTATCAATCTTTCAAGTACATTGGAACAAAAGCATGATGATTACGTCTTAGGGTTGTAGCTTTAAGACTATATTGTGATTCGGAGGTTATCAAAAGCGCAGATGCAGCATCACAATATTCAGTATTTAATCTGTTCTTGAAAGGATATACTTTTTGAATTTCAATGTGTGTGCTAGATTCCAGTGGAACGGTGGACCCGAAATATGCCTCACATATTTGGAAGTTCAACACTTCTGGGCGCTAAAATGGGGTGCGGAAAACAGTCATCTCGTTAGATCTGTGCCCGCCACGCGTAGTTTGCCAAACAGCTTAATAACAAACAACTGAATTTATACATAAAAGGAAGAAGAAGAAGAGGAGGACGTTCTGAAAGACACGCAGGGCACGCAGTGCGTGTCACGCGCGACACAACACCATTTATCTACAAAGTCTGTGCCCCATAGTCCGATCTAAAAACAAGGTTTCGGTTTGAAGTAGTGACACTGATGGGTGGCTAACACAGCAGTCCCCCAGGCTGTTGATGCAATGTGCTTCCAAGATTTCGCGAGTCGTCTTGTCTCGATAATGTCCAATTATTGTTGTGCCTTTGAGGATTGGAGTACACGAGCAGGAATTGCAATGAACGGGAAGGTGACCGCCCACCGTAGATTTTAGTGAACGATCATGCTCGAGAAGGCGATCGTTTAGGCACCGTCCAGTTTGGCCCACATAGCTTTTACCACACGTTAGTGGGATTTTGTACACCACGCCAATTGAACATGGCACATAAGGGTGGCTGTGGCGTTTCAGGCACTTGTTTTTGTTGAGGTTATCCGCTATCGAGCGAACCTTTGAACAGATTTGCGCCATTCTTTTAGGAGCTGAGAACACCACAGGCACATCGTACCTTTGGGCTGCTTTTTTAAATTATGAGAGGTTTTGTGCATGTATGGTAAAATAACCTTTCGTTTATGTTGATCTCTAGGCTTCCTTCGCTTAATCCCTTTAGTCTTACGCACCAAGGCCGCCACCACCTCGTTTAAAACCTGTGATGGAAAGCCTGACTTTTTGAGTCTCTCAACTTGAGCGTTAAAACTTTCGCAAACAGTGTGAAAGCAGGACTTCGTAAGTGCAGCCCCAAGTATGGTAATCGCAATACCCCTTTTAACAACTTTCGAATGTGCTGATGTGTAATGAAGGATGCCTTTTTTTGACCTAGGTGAGAAACTCCAGCAGATATGGTTTGTATGAAGAGATAACGAAAGGTCCAGGAACTGTAACTTTCCGTCCGAAGGTTTTTCAACAGTGAATTTAAGTCCAAAGCCACACCTGGAAAATACGCTCATAACCTTTTCAACGTAATCACCTTCAACAGATTTGGGATACACTAGCAAAAAGTCGTCAACATATCGGAACACCTTTGCCACTTGTGATGTACTAAGGGCACCTTCAATAGCTCGATCAACACTTGCTAGAAAAATGTCACTAAGAACGGGGGCCACACATGATCCTATACACACACCTGACCGCTGTGTAAAGGTATCATTTTTCCACCCAACTATCATAGAGTTCAGATAGAATTGCAGAAGTTCTAGAAAGCCTTCTAAAGACACACCACTAGAGTTTCTGAAGGAGAGCTCACCTTGCTCTTCAATGCAGGACTTGACTGAGGCAAGTAATGCTTGGTGTGGAAGGGAATAAAAAAGGTCTTGTACGTCAACGCTGAACACAGAGTGGTTGTTGTAGCTATTGTTCTTGAAAGCTTCCACTACTGCCTCAGAATTACTGACTAAAAAGGGATCCTTGATTTGCAACCCTGATAGGTGTTTTTGAAGAAAGCTAGCCATCTGGCGCTGCCACGTGCCTCTCTCAGTTATGATGGCACGGAATGGCCAGGCATCCTTATGGGTTTTCACACTAAAGAACACCTCAAGGTTAAGCCCTGTTGCTTTCTTGATGTTTCCGGACAATCGTGTCAAGGAATGGCGTTCACAGAGCTGTAATGCCTGCGCCTTAATCTTTTTGGGGACATTTGCACCCGCTTGAAGTTCTTACTCATGGCGGTACAGGCTTTTTCATTGTAGTGTTCTTCGGGCATCAATACAAAGGATCCTTCCTTATCCGCCTCGAGAACTCGAAGGTGATTATCGGTCAAAAAAGAAATCAGAGGACGGGTATCATAGGTATGTCTAGGCCGAGTATAGGTGCCACCAAGAGCTTCAACACATTCATGTAAACAACGCGGTCGAACATCTTCATTGACCTTGTATGCAATTTTTCTAGTTAGCGCCAGAAGCTCGGGGGTTGAAGAGTTGGTTGGAGGCAAAACTTGGGCCCAAGGCCTAAGACCTTTTTCAGCTCTGGCGGAACTTCAATGTCCCCCAAAGATGTAAAATGACCACCGGCGGGCGAAGGCTTGTTCTTTTTTGGTAACCGTAGTCGGACTCGCCGCCATAAAAATTCAGCGACATCTCCAACTGACTTGTTCATTTCATGAAAGGACCTGCGACACCGCTCTTGAGAGCCCTCTTGGGCGGAGCATACTGTCCACAAACAGTCCTTGAAAAAACGCGCTTGTCTCCAGTATTCGGAGCGCAATACCTTGCACATTCTTCGAGAATGTCCAGCAGAGGGACTGAGGAAGCCACATAAGCCTTGAAGTTCAATCGGACACGTACCTTGTCGGATATGCCATGAAGCTACCCTTGCACTGCACACACACTGGGCCGCCAGGTTGACCAGAAGAAAGGGATTGATGAACGGGAGGTTGGAGATGACAGAGGAAGAGCCCGATGCACAAGAAATAAATTGCAGAAGTGTTGTAAGTTGGGCTAGTTGGTATGTTGACATGATGAACAGAACAGCGCACAAAAAGACAAGGACAGAGAAAAGGAACATGCAGGACACACAAGCGCTGACTCGCAACTGAATTTATACAAAAAAGGAAGAAGAAGAGGAGGACGTTCTGAAAGACACGCAGGGCACGCAGTGCGTGTCACGCGCGACACAACACCATTTATCTACAAAGTCTGTGCCCCATAGTCCGATCTAAAAACAAGGTTTCGGTTTGAAGTAGTGACACTGATGGGTGGCTAACACAGCAGTCCCCCAGGCTGTTGATGCAATGTGCTTCCAAGATTTCGCGAGTCGTCTTGTCTCGATAATGTCCAATTATTGTTGTGCCTTTGAGGATCGGAGTACACGAGCAGGAATTGCAATGAACGGGAAGGTGACCGCCCACCGTAGATTTTAGTGAACGATCATGCTCGAGAAGGCGATCGTTTAGGCACCGTCCAGTTTGGCCCACATAGCTTTTACCACACGTTAGTGGGATTTTGTACACCACGCCAATTGAACATGGCACATAAGGGTGGCTGTGGCGTTTCTGGCACTTGTTTTTGTTGAGGTTATCCGCTATCGAGCGAACCTTTGAACAGATTTGCGCCATTCTTTTAGGAGCTGAAAACACCACAGGCACATCGTACCTTTGGGCTGCTCTTTTTAAATTATGCGAGGTTTTGTGCATGTATGGTAAAACAACCTTTCGTTTCTGCTGATCTCTAGATTCCTTCGCTGAATCCTTTGGTCTTGGAGCAAAAATGATACCTGTACACAGCGGTCAGGTGTGTGTATAGGATCATGTGTGGCCCTCGTTCTTAGTGATATTTTTCTAGCAAGTGTTGATCGAGCTATTGAAGGTGCCCTTAGCAGATCACAAGTGTCAAAGGTGTTCCGATATGTTGACGATTTTTCTGCTAGTGTATCCCAAATCTGTTGAAGGTGATTACGTTGATAAGGTTATGAGCGTATTTTCCAGGTGTGGCTTTGGACTTAAATTCACTGTTGAAAAACCTTCGGACGGAAAGTTACAGTTCCTGGACCTTTCGTTATCTCTTCATACAAACCATATCTGCTGGAGTTTCTCACCTAGGTCAAAAAAGGGCATCCTTCATTACACATCAGCACATTCGAAAGTTGTTAAAAGGGGTATTGCGATTACCATACTTGGGGCTGCACTTACGAAGTCCTGCTTTCACACTGTTTGTGAAAGTTTTAACGCTCAAGTTGAGAGACTCCAAAAGTCAGGCTTTCCATCACAGGTTTTAAACGAGGTGGTGGCGGCCTTGGTACGTAAGACTAAAGGGATTCAGCGAAGGAAGCCTAGAGATCAACAGAAACGAAAGGTTGTTTTACCATACATGCACAAAACCTCGCATAATTTAAAAAGAGCAGCCCAAAGGTACGATGTGCCTGTGGTGTTCTCAGCTCCTAAAAGAATGGCGCAAATCTGTTCAAAGGTTCGCTCGATAGCGGATAACCTCAACAAAAACAAGTGCCAGAAACGCCACAGCCACCCTTATGTGCCATGTTCAATTGGCGTGGTGTACAAAATCCCACTAACGTGTGGTAAAAGCTATGTGGGCCAAACTGGACGGTGCCTAAACGATCGCCTTCTCGAGCATGATCGTTCACTAAAATCTACGGTGGGCGGTCACCTTCCCGTTCATTGCAATTCCTGCTCGTGTACTCCGATCCTCAAAGGCACAACAATAATTGGACATTATCGAGACAAGACGACTCGCGAAATCTTGGAAGCACATTGCATCAACAGCCTGGGGGACTGCTGTGTTAGCCACCCATCAGTGACACTACTTCAAACCGAAACCTTGTTTTTAGATCGGACTATGGGGCACAGACATTGTAGTTAAATGGTGTTGTGTCGCGTGTGACACGCACTGCGTGCCCTGCGTGTCTTTCAGAACGTCCTCCTCTTCTTCTTCCTTTTATGTATAAATTCAGTTGCGAGTCAGCGCTTGTGTGTCCTGCATGTTCCTTTTCTCTGTCCTTGTCTTTTTGTGCGCTGTTCTGTTCATCATGTCATCATACCAACTCGCCCAACTTACAACACTTCTGCAATTTAATGGAATCACCTTTCTATTTAGTCCACATATTGCGCTAAACGGATTCTTCCTTTTTTATATATTTGAACTTTCGTCTTACTCTCTTCTTTCATGTGCCTGCCACGTGTGCGGCTCTTCGCAGGTATACCAGTTCCTTGTGCTGCAGCTCGATTGACGGTGCACTCACGCAATGATCTCCCTTCACGTTGTTAGCAAGGGCCTCGAGAATTTCTCGAGCAACCCTGGTCTGATTTTTTGCCAGGATGTCGATGGTGGCAAGGTTTGGCGCACATTTGCACACCCGACAATGAGCCGCGAGGTGCCCTGCTGCTCTGATGGCCTTCACCGATGCTGCGTGCTCTCTTGTTCTGTCATTAATGCACCTTCCTGTTTGTCCAATGTAGCATTTGCCACATGACAAAGGAATCTGGTGCACGACTTCATTTGTGCATTCGGTGTATCCGGTCTCGTAAAATGTGCCGCAACTTGTTTCTTCGTTGTTGTCCTCCATGTTCACCTTCCAGCATATGGAGTATGCCTTATTGGGCGCAGAGCATGTCAGCTGTACGCCCTGTCGGCCAGCAATCTTTTTTAGTCGATGAGTGAGCCTGTGGATATAAGGCTTCTTTCTTGTTATTGTCCCATCTCCTTCAGGTTGGCGCTTGATCTTTGCACAGATATTTTCACAAATCGAAACAAGGAGTGTCCTAGGGTAGCCAGCATCTTGGAGCATGAAGATTTGCGTCGCGAAATTCCGCCACAGCTGATGCTCACATTACCTCCTAAGGGCGGAATTGAGCGCTGTAGTCGCAACTGCTATTTTCACATTTTTGTATGTTCGGAGCTAAAAGGAAGGATCCCTTTCCATGATCTTGCCTAATTTTTCCAGCACACATGTCCCTTCCTAGACTCTAAGGAGAGATCCAGGAATTTTATGCAGATGTTTACGGGGAGTTCAATTAAAAGTGAAGGTAAGATCGGCGCAGCTATGATCGACACACGTCATGACTGCTTATTTACATCCGTTGGTTGCATCATTAACCTGCGTTGCAGAAGATTAGAAAATCATCCACCTACCTAAAAATGGCCTCTACTCAGGGATCTTTTAAGTTGTCTTGGATAGCAGAGCCGCACGCTGCGAGGTAGTGATCACAGAGGTAGGGAGCTATCCGGGATCCTATGCAGATACCGCTTCGTTGTACGTACTGATAATTTTGATGTACTACTGCCGTCGCTTTCAGGTAGATGCTTAGAAGCTCTGAAAAGCTATCTAAGTTGATGCCGGCGGTGTCTTGAAATGATGGAGTGCCCTACTCCTCGATGGGGTTTAAGAGGATCTTCAGGAGGCTTGTATGTTGGATTGAATTATACAAATGTTCAATGTCGATTGAAAACCCAGAAGTTATGTCACATCCTTTCTCTTAGAGAAAAGCAATCACACTTCCAGAGTTGAGAATCTTCAATGGGTCCTCTGGTTGAACATTGGACGGATGCTTAGCCAAAAAAGATGACATATGGGTTCGCCAGGTGTTCCTTTCTGATACGATGGCGCGAAACGGCATACCTTCCTCGTGCGTTTTGGCTGAAAAGAACACAGATAGTCGGCTTCATTTTGTCCCTTTTATCTTTGTGGCGAGAATGGTAAAAGGTTCGAGTCTAGTATTTTTAAGATGGCCTTTTTGGTGAATTTTTGTCTTTTTTCTTCGACTGGAATAAAATTCTTCTCCATGGCTTGCCGTGCTTTTTCTTCATATTTCCCTGAATCAAAGTCCACGAACCCTCCCTCCTCATCTGAAGTACACAGATTGCGGTCTTTTCTACGTTGTTCCTGTACTGTTGAGGTGAAGCTCATCTTAACGTGTGTTTGGTTCCTTAGGTTTGTAAGGCAGTCCATTCCTTCACTGATAATCTGTGAAGAGTGTTCACAAATCATCAGGTAAACAAGTGACTGGGACCAGGAGAAGCCAGCAGCCGTGCAAGCGTTGTTTCATGTGACATAAAATATTTTAGTATAAATATCGTAACATTATGCAGTTGCAACAGCCTTGTCAGAAAACTTTCCACGCGTTGAGTTGGCTCCATTTCATTATTTCTCTTCATCCAGAACGTTTTACCTTTCCTCTTCACTTCTACTCTTCGATGCTGTCCCCCTTCTTTGAAACAGGCTCCATAGGTGCAGGTTGGGTCTTATTTTACGCTGCCCTTGGAACTCGAAAGAGTCGTATTTGTCCCTCTATGCCTTCTAGAGCGCAGCTCTTAAGTGCCTGTTTCCGGGCTGAGCGGCGTCGGCATAGCCGTCGGAGCCGGCGTAACCACGCTGTTTGCATTATGGAACGTTTTTCCGCTCAATTCAGCAAAAAAATTACCCCGCTAAATGTAGTAGAAAATTTTCCCGCTGAATAGAACGGGAAATTGACGTCACGTGACCTCAACAGCAATTGAGTTTCCCCGCTAAATTTAGCGGGCGAAATGACGTCACGACTTCGTGTCACATGACCCATGAATAAATTCAGCGGCAGGAGGAAACAAGGAGGAAAGGAGGTGGAGGAGGAAACAAGGAGGAGCAGGAGGGAAGGAGGAGAAGAGCACGAGGGGGAGGGTATGGAGGTGGAGGAAGGGCACACCCTTTCCTCCTTCTCCTAAAAAGCTGCGCTCTAGTTTCGCATTACAGAAATTTGTAAACTTTCTTAATTTTTTTTGTATCTGAGAGTAATCTTTTTTATGCTACTAATTTATCATACCTTGTAAAAATTTAAAATCTAGGTACCTTAATAATTTTTGTTTTTTTTATGTTTTCCCGGTTTTTAGTTTTTCACATGAACTTGGTTGCTCTGGAAGTTAGAGATATTGCCTTCCACATGAAAGCTGGACGAGGCCCACTAATTGTTTTCCCAATAATAAAGCTATGAATATGCATCAGTTTGTACTACATCTTTTATGCACTTGCTTGAAATTTCTAAACAGGGTGTTTAAGCACGTGTTTATCTCTGGGAGGTGCATTTCAGGGTTACTTCTGAAATTATCTTGTGACAGCAGGCTTGAAGTAACTCATTGAATGCGGCAATTCCATCTTCAAATGCATTATTCCGACTTCCCTCATTAAATTGGCTTCGTAGCATAAGACACAAGTAGATCTCAGTGTGTAGTGCCCGCCAGAGTCAAGCTGAGGCTTCTGCACTGCGCGTACGTGTAACTCAGTTTGCAGAAATCGGGGTGTATATTCTGTCATTGCAGTCTGTTCAGAGCCTAATCACATTTCACTTTTTTTTTCATGTTCCGTGCTTCTTCATATGGACTTGATTGCTCTGGAAGCTATATATTTCATCTCACATAAAGGCTGGACGTGGCCCACTGTTTATTTCTCAAGAATAAAGGTATGAACATGTTTTTCTTAGTAGTGCATTCTTTGTGCACTCACTTGAAATTTTTACGACAGTGTTCAAGCACCTGCTAATCTCTCGGAGGCGCAGTTGGTGTTAACTCCAGAAATTAGGTTGAGCTCACAGACTAATCCCATTCCATGGGCACTATATATTTAATTTTCTGTTCCGGCATAGGCAGTGCACACAGTAAACTGCTATATTTATTGTTCACCGAGACGTCTGTTTTGTTATGGTTCCTGGAACGCGTCTCCGAGTGGAATGTTTACCGCGTCCAAAAAAATTGGTCCTTTGATTTCCGCCTGATGACGTCATGGAAGTGTCATGCTGTCGTCAGTCGAGATCCTGACGGCGTCCTAACACCTGCAGTGCATGTGTCAGACGCCTGTTCTGCTGCAGGTCGCTCTGCAGTGTGGCAGTCCACGGAAGCTTCGGAAGCCAGAAGTTGGGACGCCGTGACGACAGCGACACTCACGTTCGGTTTGTGCTTCTGGCAGCCTTCTCGTTAGCATTTCTACGACCAACCGCCAGGGTCGCGACATGCAACCGCAGGACACTCCGGCTTCTGTGACGTCATTTGTTGCCACTTCGGGACCACTTTTGATGTATGGGTAGCATAGGGCACTAAACACACCAGTCGAAGACACGCTCCAGGCATTATAGTTATGTTAAGTCCCAGCAGTTCAACAGGCTCTGGCCGTCACTGCAAGGTGCGGATAACATGCCAGCTAACTTTTTATGTCAGAACGATTCCCGTCGTCACGCATCGCGTCCAGCTCAGTGATTGAGAGTTGCAGTTTTTTGCCGTAGCAAGTTACGGACAACATGCCATTCAATTTTGGATGCCGGAACATTTCCTGTGTTTGTGCATCACGTGCAGTAAAGTGAATGTACGAAGTTACAGTTTTTACCATGCCACTACGGGTTAAGTTACGGGGCCAACCGTAACTTGGCCTAATTACTGTCATGCTCATAACACATAGTTAATGCTGTGACCTTGATGCAAGACAGCGGTAAATACACCGGCATCAAAAATTAGCTGTCAATTTGTTGTACCTTGACGGAATTTTGTTTTTATACAGTGAGCAGGAGTTCATTTTCGGCTTTCAGCCAGAGGAACGTGTCATTGGATCACTCAATACCCGCGGCGGCGGCCATCTTCGGCCGCGATTAAACCAATGTTTCTACTTTGCCGAAAGATTACTGTCTGCAACCTCTTGCGCTGCTGACCGGAGAAGCTGCTAAGCTGAGCGTTATTCTTCACGCTGACCTCCAAGGACGTCCATGTCGGATCGAAGATTTCCATTAGCCGTTACACCAGGTAGCCGTTTTGCCGAGCGTGGCTGGTCTGGGGGCCTTCCAGATGGACCACGTCTGCCTACTCAAGCTTCACATGCCGGAGTTGAAGGCCAAGCTTCTGGCTGCCGGAAACCTAGAGGTCTAGGGCAAGTACTGTCACCTCGTCGATCCGAGCCAAAGGGAGGTGCGCGTCAAGCTCAACTGGGACACGTTCGAGGTCCGGGTGTACACGATGTGCCGCGCCTTCGAGCCCTTCGGCTCCGTAAAAGATCACGAGGAAGAAGTGGAAAGCAGACGGCTTTGTGTAAGTCGAGTCTACCACGCTCATGGTGCGGATGAAGATTCATGAAGCGGTCCCCATGGAGAGCCACCCGCACCAGCTGCGGATATGCGGTGGTAACGTCCTGGTAGTAGTGCTTGGTCTCGTGCCAATCTGCCTTCGGTGCCACCGGACAGGGCACATTCGTCGAGATTGCAGAGTGTCCCGATTAAACCTATGCCGTAGCTTTGGGTACGAAGCCGCGACGTGCGTAAAGACATGCGCTTGAGTCACCCGCAACAACACTGGCGTTATGCAGGAAGACCTCGAGCTGGTGGACTTCATCAATTGCCTTGGGTCCGTCTCAAAAACTTTGTGCGTCCACTTTATGAAGGACAGTTTTAATGGGCAGGTTAAAAGACTGAAGCTGTCAGGGTTTTCATCTGCCCATTTGACGGAGGTGGCTAGCTCCCTTATTAAAAAGGCTAAGGGGATGGAAAAAAGGAAAAACTGATTTCGACAAAAAAAATATGGTGGTCGTGCCTTATCTGCATCGGGTATCCCTTAACCTTAAGCAAGTCGGAGGTCGCTATGGTGTCCCTGTGATCTTTTCTGCCCCACAGAAAATGGGTCAGATATCTGCAAAGGTCGGTGCTACCGCCGAAAAGCAGTCAAAAGTAAATGCACCAAAAAGCGCGTAGTACCGTTTGTGGCTTGTGTGTCTGGCGTGGTTTATAAGATCCCCTTGTCGTATGACAGCATCTACGCTGGACAAACGGGACGTTGTCTAAATGGCAGACTTAGAAAACATTCATATTTACTCAAGGCCACTGTTGGAGGATTGCTACCTTTACACTGCAGGGACTGCAAGTGCCAGCTTAATTTTTGTGAAGTCACTGTTTTGAGTAAATATACAAACAGAGTGACAAGGGAACTCATCGAGGCTTTTGTTATCTCTGAACTTGGCGGGAGATGTGTCAGCGAGCTGTCGGTGGCTTTATTTGAAAAAATGAAAGCCGTTTACAACTCCGTGTAACACCGAACCGAATTGGAGCGCAGCTCTTGAGGAGGAGGAGGGAAGGGTACTGAGGGTAGGGTATACCCCTCCTTTCTCTCCTCCCCCACGGGGGTCAAGTGACCTCGGGAGGGGGGGTCACGTGATCTCGGGGTAGGGGAGGTCACGTGATCTGGTGGGTCACGGGACCTGGGGGTCACGTGACCTGGGCGGGTTACGTGACCTAGGGGTCACGTGATCTGGGGGGTCACGTGACCTGGGGGTCGTGACCTGGTGGGTTGCGTAACCTGGAGGGTCACGTGACCTGGGGGGTCACGTGGCCTTATGGTTACGCCGACGCCGACGGCGACGCCGCCTCGCCGGAAACGGGCGCCTAAGAGCTGCGCTCTAAAAAGAATTTGGGTACCTTCGATAAACTATGAAGGGCATTACGTAGACACTGATATGACCTATCTTGACAAAAATATGTTGCTTAGTTGCCGCGTGTGTGGTGTCTAGTTTGTCTGATTAAGATGCTTCATGGTTTCTTCCTTTTAGAGCGCAGCTCTTAAGCGCCCGTTTCCGGCTTGAGCGGCGTCGGCGTCGCCGTCGGCGTTGGCGTAACCGCGCGGTGCATGATGGGTAAATTTCCCCGCTAAATTTAGCGGAAAATTTTCCCCGCTAAATCGAGTGGAAAATTTTTCCCGCTAAATCTAGCGGAAACTTTCGCCCGCTAAATCTAGTGGAAAAGTTTCCCCGCTAAATTTAAATTTAGCGGAAAATTTTCCCGCTAAATCTAGCGGCAAATTTTCTCCGCCCTCCCCCTCGAGGTAACGTGAACACCCCCCCCCCCCGTCATGACACTATCTCCCTCCTCCTCAAGAGCTGCGCTCTAATTCGGCGTTACATTGGAGTTGTAAACGGCTTTCATTTTTTTGTGTATTAAAGACATGTGTTAGTTCAGCGCCGTCCTGTCGTGTGTGTTTCCCTACCCTTGTGCAAGCTTTTGCCACTGTTCATTCTCAAGATGCTCACTTCAAACCGAGTAGCTCTATACGTCACATTATCAGAAAGTAGTGATGCGAGGAAAGTGTTGACTCCAATTTTCCATGCGGCCTTTATGTTGTTTGCATTTTCTGTAACCAGGGCAAAAACATTTCTGATCCATGTTTTTCTATAACCATTGATAATCTCTCCTGGGATGTATTCTTCGGTGTGCCTGTGATCTTCCGTCTTTATGGCGTTGTAGAAGATGGTATTTTGCGTGACCACCACGAAGTTTAAAATGCTGTCGCCTCGCACGTTCATCCAGCCGTCCGTGAGTGTGGTGGCACTAAGTGAAGAGTTGATTTTGTCTTCTACCTCTGTTATTATCAATTGGGTGTACTCCGCCTCCAATAGTCGACCACTTAACAAGTGTCTGGAGGGCGGTGTGTATGAGGGCCCACCTGTATCTGATTTCGGTGACTGAGGAAGGCGTTCCACTAGAATATGTCGCCCGCTCAAGAACCTCATCAAGCTTCCTTTGGCACTTCGGTGTCATTCTGTAAACAAATGTTTGCATAACAGTAGGCTGGTGGATAGAACAATCAGTTTCTTTTAGAGAGTTTGCGCTTTCGTTTTCCGGCAGAGGACGTTCTGGCAGCACAAATTTCACGGAAAGGATTTTTCTGGTGGGATACATCATTCCAGGTTCTGATCTTGCCGATTTGGCTGATGCTGCAGCAGGTAGAATGTCCGGAGGTCATTCTGTACATTTTGCGAGGTGAAGCCTCAAACGGGTTGCGTTTTAAAAGTCGTACTTGGCACAACAAAATCCACACAACAGCTAGCCCTTTATCATTGTTGCGCACACCGAAGTTTACCCAAATGTTTGAACGTGGTCTCACCATGGCAGCGGAAAGTTCAAACAGATTCAACCAAACACCGCTCTCTTGTTCCGAGAACTTAGCGCGTTGCGCACATGGGTTCGCAAAGTTAAAGCGATTTACCTGTGGATTGACTTGAATTATTTTAGATTTACCCTTTGGATCTGAATTTTTCTGCTGCCAGTTGCGAAAGGAGTGGAGAAGAATCTCGCTAAATTGACAAGAGTTCGCGTTAATGCTAAAATAATTAATATAAGAAGATACTTCTAGTCTACAAGAATTCGCAAAATACTTTTGCGTTATTGACCTTTGTCGGTGTAGTTTAGATTATTGCTGGATTATTCTTGTTCTGATAATTTTTTCAATGTTTCAAAAACTTCTGGTAAACAAATTGCTTTTTTCATAGTTTGTTTTCCGACTTTAAAACTTTCAGGAAATTTTCCATCCCTAGATTTGGAGACTTCAGCGGCGGCGCTGAACGACTCCGGGGTAACTTCCGCGACGCCGGCGCAGCGCGCACATGTCTACCGCGAGACTAATGGCAGCTCCTGCGGACGCCAAATGCAAATACGTTTCGCGCCGTAAATATAGATGGCTTAAACACGCGCCATATTGAGCCGCCATTGCCGACCTTCTCTTGTCCTGCCGAGATGCCAAGGCACTGAAGCGGGCGTTGACGAGCCTTTATAAAGGCCTATGCTAGGGAGAAGGACACAGTGGCACCTAAAGTGGCAAAAACCTATCCTGTTCTGGCAATGATGAAATGAAGCGAACAGAATAACAGGAAACAAAAACTGAAGGCCGGTTATGGAGGCGCCTATGCACAGCTGCCTAAAAACGGCTAGAGCTAAAAAAAAGTTAATTTTTAAATATTTTTATTACAGTCGAACTAAGGCTGTTTTAAATTTTTTTTTCCTTTGCATATGTCTCTTAAGAGAAGATTAGTGTCGCCCTGCTGAGTCAATCTTTCGCCAGCGCTAAATCCAGCTGTCACGCTGCCTTCGATGCCCGCGGCGCCTGTTTCTCTGGTTTTGTTTCTGGGCTCAAGTTCACCTTATTAAACGCTTAGCTTTCTACGCCATTAACCGTCTCTCTGCCTGTCATTCGTGGCACTATAAGTGTTTTGTGCATTTACATTAGCAGGCTAGACTTAATCTAGAGTTGTGAATGGCGATATGACATGAAAGTAACCTGCAAAAGTAACAGCACACGTCATTCTCCCGATCAGTTTCGGCTTGAGATTCACGCCAGCCCAGTGATAAGTTTACTCTAAGCCTAGATGCCACATGCTCGTTCCCCGCTTGTAATAGTGACACAAGTTGTAACAATCGCTGCAGTCTTAGTCTGGTAATTCTTAGTCGTGTTTTGTTCAATTAGTTTTTCCCCTTAACTCAGAGCTTGAAAATGGATGGCCAAGGTCGGTGCCATGCAGTCCATCGTCTCTCAGGAAGTCTGCATGATATGTTACGTCTGCTCTTTTTTTATTTTTTCTACTACACTTTTTATAAGCCTTAGGCCTTAGCATGCACCGCGAGTCAATTGTATCTTGCAAGCACTGGAGGAACGCTTTCCCGTATTGGTCGAGTGGCCGACGAGTCAACCCGCTCGCTCCATCCTGTAGGCTTTTGAATGAAATACTAATTAGTTATATAACAATAGTAAAATTATTGAGGTGCGATGATGGCACAGCCGTTGTGTGCATTACCTAAAAAGAACTAGCGTTCAGAGTGTCTTTTCTCAATATACTGCACTCGGAGAACAAATACACCTCTATAAAATTATTTTAGGAACTTTTTAGTTATCTTTATTTCCCACCTTGCACCCTTGCACTTGGTCATAATTCAGATCTTGAGAGCTTGCTGAAACAATATTTAGCAAACTTTACCTCCCTACATCTGAAATTGAAAAAAGAAACACAAGAGGTTGGCCCTATCCAAGTTAATGAGACATTTCCTTTAAGCAGTGTAGAAAGCTCGAAATATTAGGGCATTACTGAAAACACTATAATGTATATATATAATGTGGTTATAATTTAGACAAGGACTACAGGGATCAATTGTTTTTTATTATTTTACTTTTATGTCTGATAAACAATTTTATATTGAAAGGATGTTTCTTAAAAAAATTCAAACTTTTTAAAACAACCCAGATGTTACCTTTAATACACTGTAAAATAAAAATCTGAAAAAGAGTATTTTCCCAGCACTGGACTAGCAAACTATTATTAGTATAATAATACTTTTTAAAGTCAGAACACAGCCTTGCAGCCTTCTATAACAACTTTAAATGCAATTAACTTACTAATCTATTTTAAATTCTGCCACTCAAATCCGTTTCGAAACACAAGCTGTGTCACCGGCTGTGTCATAAAGTTCTGTTAGAAAAACTATCTTATTATGGAATTTGAGGGCATTCGCTGGCTCTAATAGAGCCAGCGAATGCTATTGAGCTTCCGGCATCATAACTGTTGAAATAAACGGATATTCTTCAATGCTGAAAGCAGTTCGGACAGGAGTACATCAAGGTAGTGTCTTGGGGCCATTACTGTTAAACCTATTTATAAATGACATATTTACTATCATATAGGAAGACCTAGCTCATTTTGCCGTTTATGGAGATGATATCAGTATATTGTTTTCAGGAAAAGACATTGATAGTTTAATTACCGATGCAAATATAAACCTAGAAAAATTTAGTTGGTGGACTCTTTCCAATTCTCTAAAAATTATTGAAAGTAAAACAAATGCAATTATCTTCAAACCAAAAGGTACAGTGTGTAAGGCCACCACAAAATTAATGGTGAATTCCTCGGAGGTTAAGTTCGTAACTACTGTTAAAACATTAGGCGTGATTTTTCACGAACATATATTATGGGACTCCCCGCATGTTCAAAATCTTACTCTCAAACTTTCCAGCATCATAGGTATTCTATATAACCTTCGCTTTATATTACCAGCTAAAGTAAAACTTTTAATTTACAATACATTATCTAATTCTCATATATCATACTGTCATCTAGTTTGGAGAACTACGACAAGTACTAAAGTTAATAAACTGTTTTTGCTGCAGAAAGAAAGCAATTCGCATCGTAACTAATGAGTCGTATTGCGCCCATACTGAACCTCTTTTCCATAAACATAAAGTAATAAAAATTAAGGAATATTTTAAATATAAGCTAGCAACTATGTACATGGCATCACTTAAATTTTCTAATCATCCATTAAGGCAAATTTCCAAATTAACTAACAAAATATTGCAGACGATATGCGCAGCACCAGAACCAGAACGAACAGAACGCCCAAGAACTAATTATGGGTTTCAGATGATTCAGGTCAAACTTCCAACAGTATGATATTTTTTCAAAGAACAAGGTGTCTGCATTGAAAATTTAAATAAGAATAGATTCCGTGAAATATTATCCACCTTATAACATACTTCTTGGTGTAATGCATAAATGTCCTTTTTTGGTTTGTTTCAAATTAGGTAAATTTTATCCCGCTGACCGATCTTACCATGTTTGAAGTGTAACTACCTAACAATCGTCTTAGTGTAGCTTTCCTTTGGGATAGTTAACATGTACTGTTCTAAAAGTTATAAAAAAAATGGAAGGCGGCCACACTGTGGTTGTGACCTTGGGCGAACATGTCCACGTGGGGAGGTACATTTCAAAGCTCTGTACTTTTGACGGAAACAAAATGATGCAACATGTTTTTAACGGACTTTTACGAGGGTGTAGAGGAGAGTAATTCCTCCAAATTTTTAAAAAGATCGAAGAAGTTTTTTTTTTTTTTAATTGCACGTTGAATTTCCGGAACTTTTCATTTTCGAATATGTTTGAAGCGCTGTATTTATTTTGAATTGTACACTAGAGCAGCAATTTATTTTTCGATAAGAGACACTTTTAGGAA
Source organism: Ixodes ricinus (assembly GCA_037355805.1). Classification (NCBI taxonomy): domain Eukaryota; kingdom Metazoa; phylum Arthropoda; class Arachnida; order Ixodida; family Ixodidae; genus Ixodes; species Ixodes ricinus. Next base: position 6,393 of record JAZHYW010005991.1, on the reverse strand, counting down.
GGACATATGAAAAAAGTTTCAGTTTAATATCCTTAACACATAACGATATAACGAGTCACAAAAATGGGGTCAAAACGTTAATGCAGCCACATTTGTGAATTCGGCACGCGCGATATATAATTTTGAGAATACTGTAAACGTTCAAGAATGTAGTAACTATAATCCACTGCTTCCTGAAAAATATTCAGTTTATTGGTATTTTTAGTTTGCCTACTACATGCAGTCAAACTTGACAGAACAGACAAAGCCCGAAAACGGCGTTGCCGTCTTGGGGCAGTCATGTTTTTTTTTTCTTTAGAGATATTTGTTTTTTGAGAAAACATTTGTGATTTAGTTCCCTCTACATATTGGGGAGTAACATATAAAAATATGAAGAAAAAAATGCGAACTGGACTCGCGTGTTCGATCTTATCTGAACACACTCTCCAACAGTATTTGAGCGATTACTTTTTTTGCGGTTTCTACACGCTAGCGGTGCCGGGAACCCACTGGACAACGAAAGAGTTCGAAAGTATTAGCGCATCATATTTTAATTTGACAACTCGGAAACACCTCCTCCGACGGTGGCGCCGCGAGGTGCCGAATGCGCGCGCATAACGGTGCTCCCTTTCACTATACGTCACATTCACTGGGTTTCGTGATTGGCGAGCAGCCGTCCCAGGAACTTTGAAGCGAAATAAAGTATATTACACGTTAACCGTCATTATTTCTTTAACAAGTCGTTTTTATAGATCTAAGAAAGTTGCAAATTAAAGTTCAAAAAGGGCGAAAACAACGCCTCGTCGCTCATGCGCGCCTCCCAGCGGCGTCCGCGACGTACCATCGCGAGCAGACGACAAGTGATCCGTGGAGGCAGCGCGCATCGTATTTTACCTTGTGCGCCCCCGGTCCCGGTCAACTAAAAGCAGTAAGAGGAGCCAGGGGAACCCTTATTTTCTTTTAGTGCTGTGATAGACTTTTCACTGTTCGAGTGAAGTGCGGCGACGGGACGGTGCAAACGATTAACCGTGATGAACCTATGGTGAAACGATCACTTTAGGTTGTCGGCTCCGATGAAGTGTCTCGTGCGCGGTTGCACCCGTACGCACCGGGATGCGGGTGTTTCCTTTCACCGTCTACCTGGCAAGGATCCAGTGCGAAGTCGCTGGCTGGAAGCCCTTCGACTGCGCGCTAACTCGAAGCTACTGCATCAGCTCGATCGTGTGTGTTCCGAGCACTTCTCCGCACAGTCCTTCACGTCGTGGGAGGTTTCGAAGAAACTGGGCTTCGAGAGAAAGAAAAAACGCCTCGACGAGGGCTCAGTTCCGACCCTTCAACTGGATCTCACACCAGCACCAGCGTGCAAAAGGCGCAGACTGGTGAGCAATTCTGTGATATATATTTTTTTTCTTCTTAGTTAGTTGTGGCTACTGTGGTCGTGACTCACATGATGGCTCCTATCGCGTCCGTGAACAGTACAACTGCGTTATGCGAAATTGTGGCAGATCTCGTCCGCTGGTTTCCCCAAGCATCAAGTTCACATCTGCCAGAAGCCTTCCCGTGCACAGAAGTTTCCGAAGCCAAAATGCAGCCGGGCGCCCGGCAAGGGGACCGATCGCAGAGCCTCTTGAAGCGTGTCGAAGTTCCAAATACTCGCGCGAGGAGGAGCAAAAACAGCCACCGATCGGAAAGAAGAGAGCTCGGATTGTGACGTCCACGATGCAACAATTTCTAATTTAGATAAAAACTCATTTGGAAATTTTTTTTTCGATTTTCGGTTTTGAGTAGTGCGTTTGTAAAAATAGAGAAGTACGCGTTATGTCCCAGCTCGACTTGCACGAATTGCTTGACTTCCCCACAAAGTATTGTTCAATAAAATTAATCATAAAACGCGATAAAAAAAAAGTCGGCAGTTTTTGCATTGTCTCTTTTTGCTACCTAGCTAATTAAACAGCTCGTATTAATTCGGCATGCCCACATTATATTTCACCAGTAATTCAAATTGTCAATTTGTTTTTCTCAGGATGATCCAGAGACGCCGTCCGAGTGTGGGAAGCACAATGAAGCAGACAACCTCTGGGAAGATGCTATTGTAAGTCCAGAGCTGGAGCTCCTATTAATTAGTAAATTGAAAGTGTGACAAGGTTAAACGTGCTACCACACCATGCCATGTACAACATGAAAAAATGAAACTTTGCAGGTGGTGTCAAAAGAGGACCTGGCAGCCATTACGATCGAGGTTGTGCCTGCTGAACAGAAAGCTCCTGAAACTCCAGACTGTTCTGTGAGTGTCTTGGCAGTGGGTGGGTGGTGTGGAATGAGAATGAAGGGTTAGAATGCGAATGGAGGGGTAAATAATCAAAGGAAATGATTGAGAATGGACGTGCAAGCACACTAGGATTGCTTAGAAAGTAACACCCCAACATTTTTGTCTCGAAAAATAGGTATTGAAAATAAATGAAATTTATAGGGTTTACTAGATATTTCTCTATGCATAACATTTATCTAAATAATCTACTCATTCTTTTACTACTTCACATCGGTAAGAAACAAGTGCACCCCAGCCTTCTCTGAAATAAAATGTTTCCTGCACTGTGCTCAGCTGTGACACCTCAAGGAACCCATTTTGGACACATGTTCAAATATTCCAGATCATCAATAATTGTCAATGCACTTCCTTTGCGGACTGAAAGATGTCTACTTGTGATGCACTCATACACCTGAATAATGTCATCGCAGTTCTGGAACAAGTCTGAGCAGGGTGACTGTGGCCAAACGTGCAGCACGTTTTCCCACTCTCTGAGGCTCCAATTCTCTGCATGCTGCATCAAAAAGTGTTCCTATACATTGCACTACATTCATACACAGCACATAGGGAGTTGTGCATTTGTCCCCATCCCTAAGGATTTTATTAGGGCACATTGTTTGTTTGTTTCACGTGTAAGGTGCCACGTTCAAGGACTACTGCAGCAGCGCCCTTGGTGTAACGACAGTAAAATTATACACATGTACGCAGGAAATAGCAATGTTGCAACCTGTCATTTTTAAAGCATGAAATATTTTATACATACTACTCCTGTCACAAAATTTTCAGAAAACCGGATGGAAACTTGTAAAAGAATGACTTGATACTGAGTGCACATCAGTGAACAAATTGAGTGCATGTGGTTGTCAAGCTTGAGGCTCGGACAGCTAGCTGTTTACGTCGACAGTAATAACTGGCAATGTTGCACCTAAAAAAAAAAAGATTAATATCCCTTTTGATTGTGTGTGGAAGGGGGCATCACTCTGGCTATACTCTGTTTCACTCATACAGTACTGTTAAAACTAGCAGCGCAAGAATGGCTTTTTCTGGTGGCTCAACAGTACGAAACCAAAAATAATGAAATGCCAGACACCCACGCTTTTGTGCTACTAGCTTTGACAGTGGTGTGGAATTAACTGGAAAACATTTTATGGTGCTTTTTATTTCCAGAGTTCCATTTAGCACGTGCTGGTCAGTGTTGCAAGCACACCTCCCTGCTTAGGCCTCTAACGTTGGCACTGCCACAGTGGCATTTTGTTCCACTCATTTTCTTTGAATTCTTACCATGAATGCGCTGTTGGCACCGGTTACAACAAAGGGTTGTATCACCCTATGCAATGTGCATGTGAAGGCAATCTATATGTGCGTAGTTCTGGCATCCTGGAAGTATGTCTTCCTCATAATGCATTTTACATCAAAACATAAGATCCAGTTCACGTAAGTAATCTCGCAAATTGGCTCAGTTTGTCACCATTACTTCGGACGCTAAAGCAGAGAATATGATGCCAAATTGCCCAACGTCGGGTGAGCGTGTGGTTAAAGCGGCGGCCAGAGATGGATGTCTGATCAAAGCAGTTCAAGTTGCAGCCGCATGAACCACAGCTAAAATTAAGAGTATAAGGGTGGTGGCCAAGGAGAACAAGAAAACCGAGCACACCGAGAATGCAGCCCGGCCGCCACCATGTTTTGTGGGAATTCATAAGCCATCCACTTCTGTAAACAGCTGTGGTTTGTGAAAGGACAAATCACAATGTGGCTATAGCTTCTTAATTTGTAAAGCATTTAATGCTTCATGCCACCCCCGGGGAGCGAGAAGGGACTTTTAGTCACTATCTTTATTTTAGGACAAGAAAAAAAAATGTGGGTCATAGCTTTCTGAGCAACCCTTGTTTAAAAGTTCCACTGCCATGCACCTGCCCTTATTTTGCAACCTGTTTACAAAAACGTCTGGAAATTTACGCAAGTACACAAGGCCTTTGTGAGTCAGGCAGGTGTAAGGCTAAGCACCAACTATGAGCTTGAAAATCAAAGGAAGATCACTGTGAACACATTTTCGGCCATTTTGCAGGAACTTCAGCTCGCTTCTACTGAAGATCATGGGTATTCCATAAGAACTGCCACGTCTGCCGACCACACCTACAGCATTGAAGTTCAGTATGAAAACAAAGGTAAGGACTTGTGAGATTTCATCCTAGTTGAGATGCACTCAAGCTCATTCAAGTATTCAGTCCGTCATAGAGTCTGTATCTCGTGGCATGTACCGTGTGCAGTTTTTAGTTTTGTAGAAAACAAGCTATAATGAGACATTTTAATCTTTTCAGCGTTCCAATTAGCATTTCCATGACACTGTGAGCACAGGGCTTCATCACACCTTTTTTGCTTCAATAAACACGCTATATGTCATGCCCTTTTTGTGGTTGTGTGGTGGCGATGCTTAATAAATTGTCATAAAAGGGAAGGACAATGTTGCACGACGATAAGTTAGTCTTAATGGAGGGGCCATCCGTTTAATTTTCTTGGGAAGGGGAATGAGAGAGGGACACAGGTGAGAAGGAGAGTTTGTTCTAGAGCCGTGATGCTAGACCAGCAAGGGAGAGGAAATCAATATGCTCGTTGTACCTCAGTTCTTGCTAATGACCCCATAGGGAACAGGCATTAGCTGTAGGAAGGTAAAATAGTGGCTTTGGGAGACCTTCCACAATTCAATCCAAGTTTACTTTTTCTGCATATCCTGTGAATTGAGCAGAGTGGCATAGTAGGACCTGAAAAGCTCATTTGGTTATCAGAGAATATTGATAAAGTATGTTGGGGAATTCTCTTTGATTTGGTTATATACACTAAATGAAGTAGTAGCAACTGTTAAGATCTCATATGCAATTATTCTAGAAATTTCGAGAAAGCAACATGTAAAGCACCGAGTAATGTAACGGAAAATCTCGACGGCTACGACAGCCACCGAATGCACCATAGATTCCCATCGGCCAAGTGAAAAGCCACCGTGTGCCAAAAATTCTGAACAAGCCAGGGGAGCAACCACAGTAAACAATGTACCGATAACATTCCAGGCACACAGGTGAACTTGTCCATCAAGCAGTCGAAGGAGACGCAGACAGACCCATGGGAGCCTCCAGCTGTTCTTCCGTGTACGAGTGCTGCTCCAGCCATCATGAGGCAAGTGCCTCCATCACCACCAGTTGAGACACCAGCGTGCCAGCCTACAACTGTTTTTCTGCGTAGGGATCCTGCTCCAGCTGCTACGAAGCAAGTGCCTGTGCCAGCAGCAGTTGAAATGCCAGCATGTGAGGACTTCGCCACAGACCGGGTTGCCCCATCGTACTGGCCGACAAGCCAGCCATTCCTGGAGGCCGATATCTCTTTCGAAAGACCAGGCATGTGCTCGAGCCCTGTTCCAGAAGAGCCTGCAGACACTACATACGAGGCTTCTTGGGATGAGAGCTTCTTGAGGTAATACACCACTGACTGCTATTTCCACATTTGTGTGCCTTCACTTGAGCCCATCCATGTGCAGTTGTTCGTTTTTGCGCTTGCTGGCTCACCTCTCCGTAACTGCACTGCACCTTATTGATGAGCCTCACTTTGACGCTTCATTTCCTTATGTAAACACTCCACTGCCTTTTTCTGGAGAGCATCTAAATCCCCACTTCTTCCAGCATAATTACTTGTAGATGCCACTTTTGTAGAAGTCGAAGGAAGAACACCAATTACAGATATTATATATTTCTGAACAAACATGCATCTGAAGAGCAATAGGCAAACAAAGCCTTGGCACCAAATTCGCATACCTCACTGCATTTGAGGCACCCCTCCACTTCCCCGAGGAAGTGGAGGGGTGCCTCAAATGTCAAGTCTGAACCTCGCCCCAATCGGAGCGAGGTTTGTGAATTCGGCTGTTAGAATACTGAGATGCCACTTAGTTCCCTGAGTATATGCTGTGCCACAAGTAGAAGAGGAGTGCATGAAAATTGATAAGGTTGCCCATTAGCCCATCAAGTCTTCGAATAACCCCAAGAATATACTTTTTGCAGCAACTCAACCTCAACGGCCCCCCTGCATGAGGAGCCCAAGTACATCGTGTTTGAGAGCTGTTT
>JAZHYW010005990.1:0-130040 GCA_037355805.1 Ixodes ricinus | reverse complement strand
AATTGCATTATAATTATAACCCTAAATTGCAAGCTTCACCCTTGTTCGTGTTAGACTGGTGGCAGCTGATAAAACCCGTTTGCTCTACTGGCGTCTAACCCCTGGTTAGCTGAGTTGGTAGAGCGCTCCACCTGTAATGGAGAGGTCCCGGGTTCGAGACCCGGACCAGGCAGATTTTTTCAGTCGCTCACCAGTCACCTAGCTGTGTTTGGAGATTTCTGTTTGTCCTTTGTCCCTCTTGTTCCCCTTCTCCAGGGATTATTTTCGTCATTCATGTCCAGCTCGCTTGCACCTTTGCATTTAATTGCATTATAATTATAACCTTAAATTGCAAGCTTCACCCTTGTTCGTGTTAGACTGGTGGCAGCTGATAAAACCCGTTTGCTCTACTGGCGTCTAACCCCTGGTTAGCTGAGTTGGTAGAGCGCTCCACCTGTAATGGAGAGGTCCCGGGTTCGAGACCCGGACCAGGCAGATTTTTTCAGTCGCTCACCAGTCACCTAGCTGTGTTTGGAGATTTGTGTTTGTCCTTTGTCCCTCTTGTTCCCCTTCTCCAGGGATTATTTTCGTCATTCATGTCCAGCTCGCTTGCACCTTTGCATTTAATTGCATTATAATTATAACCCTAAATTGCAAGCTTCACCCTTGTTCGTGTTAGACTGGTGGCAGCTGATAAAACCCGTTTGCTCTACTGACGTCTAACCCCTGGTTAGCTCAGTTGGTAGAGCGCTCCACCTGTAATGGAGAGGTCCCGGGTTCGAGACCCGGACCAGGCGGATTTTTCAGTCGCTCACCAGTCACCTAGCTGTGTTTGGAGATTTGCTGTTTGTCCTTTGTCCCTCTTGTTCCCCTTCTCCAGGGATTATTTTCGTCATTCTTGTCCAGCTCGCTTGCACCTTTGCATTTAATTGCATTATAATTATAACCTTAAATTGCAAGCTTCACCCTTGTTGGTGTTAGACTGGTGGCAGCTGATAAAACCCGTTTGCTCTACTGACGTCTAACCCCTGGTTAGCTCAGTTGGTAGAGCGCTCCACCTGTAATGGAGAGGTCCCGGGTTCGATACCCGGACCAGGCGGATTTTTTCGGTCGCGCACCAGTCACCTAGCTGTGTTTGGAGATTTGTGTTTGTCCTTTGTCCCTCTTGTTCCCCTTCTCCAGGGATTATTTTCGTCATTCTTGTCCAGCTCGCTTGCACCTTTGCATTTAATTGCATTATAATTATAACCTTAAATTGCAAGCTTCACCCTTGTTGGTGTTAGACTGGTGGCAGCTGATAAAACCCGTTTGCTCTACTGACGTCTAACCCCTGGTTAGCTCAGTTGGTAGAGCGCTCCACCTGTAATGGAGAGGTCCCGGGTTCGATACCCGGACCAGGCGGAATTTTTCGGTCGCGCACCAGTCACCTAGCTGTGTTTGGAGATTTGTGTTTGTCCTTTGTCCCTCTTGTTCCCCTTCTCCAGGGATTATTTTCGTCATTCTTGTCCAGCTCGCTTGCACCTTTGCATTTTAATTGCATTATAATTATAACCTTAAATTGCAAGCTTCACCCTTGTTGGTGTTAGACTGGTGGCAGCTGATAAAACCCGTTTGCTCTACTGACGTCTAACCCCTGGTTAGCTCAGTTGGTAGAGCGCTCCACCTGTAATGGAGAGGTCCCGGGTTCGAGACCCGGACCAGGCGGAATTTTTCGGTCGCGCACCAGTCACCTAGCTGTGTTTGGAGATTTGTGTTTGTCCTTTGTCCCTCTTGTTCCCCTTCTCCAGGGATTATTTTCGTCATTCTTGTCCAGCTCGCTTGCACCTTTGCATTTAATTGCATTATAATTATAACCTTAAATTGCAAGCTTCACCCTTGTTGGTGTTAGACTGGTGGCAGCTGATAAAACCCGTTTGCTCTACTGACGTCTAACCCCTGGTTAGCTCAGTTGGTAGAGCGCTCCACCTGTAATGGAGAGGTCCCGGGTTCGAGACCCGGACCAGGCGGAATTTTTCGGTCGCGCACCAGTCACCTAGCTGTGTTTGGAGATTTGTGTTTGTCCTTTGTCCCTCTTGTTCCCCTTCTCCAGGGATTATTTTCGTCATTCTTGTCCAGCTCGCTTGCACCTTTGCATTTAATTGCATTATAATTATAACCTTAAATTGCAAGCTTCACCCTTGTTGGTGTTAGACTGGTGGCAGCTGATAAAACCCGTTTGCTCTACTGACGTCTAACCCCTGGTTAGCTCAGTTGGTAGAGCGCTCCACCTCGTAATGGAGAGGTCCCGGGTTCGAGACCCAGACCAGGCGGAATTTTTCGGTCGCGCACCAGTCACCTAGCTGTGTTTGGAGATTTGTGTTTGTCCTTTGTCCCTCTTGTTCCCCTTCTCCAGGGATTATTTTCGTCATTCTTGTCCAGCTCGCTTGCACCTTTGCATTTAATTGCATTATAATTATAACCTTAAATTGCAAGCTTCACCCTTGTTGGTGTTAGACTGGTGGCAGCTGATAAAACCCGTTTGCTCTACTGACGTCTAACTCCTGGTTAGCTCAGTTGGTAGAGCGCTCCACCTGTAATGGAGAGGGTCCCGGGTTCGAGACCCGGACCAGGCGGATGTTCTTCGGTCGCGCACCAGTCACCTAGCTGTGTTTGGAGATTTGTGTTTGTCCTTTGTCCCTCTTGTTCCCCTTCTCCAGGGATTATTTTCGTCATTCTTGTCCAGCTCGCTTGCACCTTTGCATTTAATTGCATTATAATTATAACCTTAAATTGCAAAGCTTCACCCTTGTTGGTGTTAGACTGGTGGCAGCTGATAAAACCCGTTTGCTCTACTGACGTCTAACCCCTGGTTAGCTCGAGTTGGTAGAGCGCTCCACCTCTAATGGAGAGGTCCCGGGTTCGAGACCCGGACCAGGCGGATTTTTTCGGTCGCTCACCAGTCACCTAGCTGTGTTTGGAGATTTATGTTTGTCCTTTGTCCCTCTTGTTCCCCTTCTCCAGTGGATTATTTTCGTCATTCTTGTCCAGCTCGCTTGCACCTTTGCATTTAATTGCATTATAATTATAACTCTTAAATTGCAAGCTTCACCCTTGTTGGTGTTAGACTGGTGGCAGCTGATAAAACCCGTTTGCTCTACTGACGTCTAACCCCTGGTTAGCTCAGTTGGTAGAGCGCTCCACCTGTAATGGAGAGGTCCCGGGTTCGAGACCCGGACCAGGCGGATTTTTCGGTCGCGCACCAGTCACCTAGCTGTGTTTGGAGATTTGTGTTTGTCCTTTGTCCCTCTTGTTCCCCTTCTCCAGGGATTATTTTCGTCATTCTTGTCCAGCTCGCTTGCACCTTTGCATTTAATTGCATTATAATTATAACCTTAAATTGCAAGCTTCACCCTTGTTGGTAGTTAGACTGGTGGCAGCTGATAAAACCCGTTTGCTCTACTGACGTCTAACCCCTGGTTAGCTGAGTTGGTAGAGCGCTCCACCTGTAATGGAGAGGTCCCGGGTTCGAGACCCGGACCAGGCGGATTTTTTCGGTCGCGCACCAGTCACCTAGCTGTGTTTGGAGATTTGTGTTTGTCCTTTGTCCCTCTTGTTCCCCTTCTCCAGGGATTATTTTCGTCATTCTTGTCCAGCTCGCTTGCACCTTTGCATTTAATTGCATTATAATTATAACCTTAAATTGCAAGCTTCACCCTTGTTGGTGTTAGACTGGTGGCAGCTGATAAAACCCGTTTGCTCTACTGACGTCTAACCCCTGGTTAGCTCAGTTGGTAGAGCGCTCCACCTGCTAATGGAGAGGTCCCGGGTTCGAGACCCGGACCAGGCGGATTTTTTCGGTCGCTCACCAGTCACCTAGCTGTGTTTGGAGATTTGTGTTTGTCCTTTGTCCCTCTTGTTCCCCTTCTCCAGGGATTATTTTCGTCATTCTTGTCCAGCTCGCTTGTACCTTTGCATTTAATTGCATTATAATTATAACCTTAAATTGCAAGCTTCACCCTTGTTGGTGTTAGACTGGGTGGCAGCTGATAAAACCCGTTTGCTCTACTGACGTCTAACCCCTGGTTAGCTCAGTTGGTAGAGCGCTCCACCTCTAATGGAGAGTCCCGGGTTCGAGACCCGGACCAGGCGGATGTTTTCGGTCGCTCATCAGTTACCTAGCTGTGTTTGGAGATTTGTGTTTGTCCTTTGTCCCTCTTGTTCCCCTTCTCCAGGGATTATTTTCGTCATTCTTGTCCAGCTCGCTTGCACCTTTGCATTTAATTGCATTATAATTATAACCTTAAATTGCAAGCTTCACCCTTGTTGGTGTTAGACTGGTGGCAGCTGATAAAACCCGTTTGCTCTACTGACGTCTAACCCCTGGTTAGCTCAGTTGGTAGAGCGCTCCACCTGTAATGGAGAGGTCCCGGGTTCGAGACCCGGACCAGGCGGATGTTTTCGGTCGCGCACCAGTCACCTAGCTGTGTTTGGAGATTTGTGTTTGTCCTCTGTCCCTCTTGTTCCCCTTCTCCAGGGATTAGTTTCGTCATTCTTGTCCAGCTCGCTTGCACCTTTGCATTTAATTGCATTATAATTATAACCTTAAATTGCAAGCTTCGCCCTTGTTTGTGTTAGACTGGTGGCAGCTGACAAAACCCGTTTGCTCTACTGACGTCTAACCCTGGTTAGCACAGTTGGTAGAGCGCTCCACCTGTAATGGGGAGGTCCCGGGTTCGAGACCCGGACCAGGCGGAATTTTTCGGTCACGCACCAGCCACGTAGCTGTGTTTGGAGAGTTTGTGTTTATCCTTTGTCCCTCTTGTTCCCCTTCTCCAGGGATTATTTTCGTCATTTTCGTCAACCGAGACATACCGTGCCTCGAGCTTCATATCGGGAGAGGAGGTTTCGAGTGGTTACTGTAGTTACTCAAACTTCCTCTTTCCCCTTCCCTTTTCCAGAAGAACACGGCAGCCGGCGCTAACTTTTTATCTCGGGAGAAGACCACTCTTCACAAACGGTTATAGTTGACAAGGAGGCTGACTTCGACACAACTAGTCTCCGGGCTTTGCTGTTTCCAAAAGAGATAACCCTTCGGTGCTATCGGATCCCCTCGGAGAGATAGAGCACGGCCGTTTCAAGAATAGGGCGCTCGAAGCATGTGCAAATTTGCGGTATCGTTTCACGCGTGCACGGTTGGCTGGTTTCAAAATTTGTTCACATCTCTAACGGAACCGGCCCATCTTCGTGTGTGCGTCTGCGGGATTATGGTCCCGTGCATGCCGCCGGTTTTAGCGCGTTGTTTTGGCCGGCAGAACTGTTGTTGACCGCCAATATTGTAAGGCCGTGGTGTCCTCATCCCCCAAGGAACACTCGCTTTGCTTTCCCTTCTGCAATATTTTGACTGACTAACTCCTCCTGGGTGGCCCGTCACTGTTTGTCGCGTCAACGACACATTCGTACCATTTCACTCCTCGTGACACAGGGTGCGCTGCTCGCTATACTGTCACGGGTAATCCTATCTAACACAACGATCGCGAAAGGTCGTGGTTATCTGCTGGTTCCGAAAGGGCGGGACATTCATATATGGAAAATGAGGACCCAAATCAATATGACGTCCGCCGATTTCTACACATTAAAAATTTACGACGCCTGCTGGTCTGTTAACAAGTGTTGCTTTCTTTTTGAACTCCTCCATAGTAGCTTGCCGCCTATAATAAAATTTAAATGAGCAGTAAATATAACAGGGTGGAACTACTTCATTTTTATGTGGGAACGTTGAAAAAAGGCAAGAATATTTTCAAGTTGTGAAGACACTCAATTCGCAAGTCCGTTTCGAGTCGTAAAAACACGTTTTTTCGACGATATTGATGCCTAAATATAGAACATACACACAAAATACCCACCACTTTCTCGACTTGCTTTTCGAGTAGACAACTATCATATCTACATTGTAACAAAAAAAATAAAAAATATAAAAAATGAGTTTTTAAAAAATCGACCTCAAAACCGCTACTTTTTGGTTTTAGTACAAGATTAACGTAAACGTACCCCAAAGGGAATTTTATAGAGCTGAGCGATTTTATAATATCTATTAAAAACGTGTTTTGAGCTCTCCATAGACATAAAAAATATCGACGCAACCCAACTAGATTGCCTGTCTTTAATTGTCAAAGTTAATCAATAATTAACCAAAAGGGCGTTTTTGACATTATTACAAAAAAAAAAGGCTTAAATTCGTTCATGGCATTAGAGCCTTTTACCTGTGCTCAGAGAATGCTTGAAAAAGTTAATGTAATGTGAACTGAAAACCCACGGCAGGAGATCGAGCGAAACATCCGACTCACGACGGATGTGAAAAACACTGCTTTCCGCCGCGGCCTATTTTAAAATTCGTAAGTCAGAACAAAAAATCCGACGAACTTGCGGTTTGTGACTACTGCGTCTTCTAGAGACGGTGCCATAACATATATTTTTTCAGCAAAATTAAAAATTCGACCCTTTTTGGCTTGCACGATTTGAGATAGAAATCACCCATATATCATATGTGTGGGGGGGGGGGGTGTGTGTGTGTGTATATATTACATGATTGCTTCCGGCAGGTAGACGATGGCCGACAGCAGGACTTCCATTGCTCTCCAGCTCGCTGCAAATCAGGACCTAACGCAAACTGCAGAGCATCTTGCCACCTCAGCAGCCACACCGACTTACATATGCGAATACACTCAGGTGCTACATCCGCTTGAGAACTTGCGAATTGCCTGTTTGAACAACCTATAATGCAGCGCTGACGAAGTTACGGAAATGCTTCACGCATACCATCAACAATTCAGAAATGTTTCTTATTACCATTCTCATATGTCCGGTGAGGCAGTACAAAAAGTATGTCGTGGTCATCCTGGGCTTAAAACCAATTGACAATTCGGAATTATGAGATATAAAATTATATCCGATTACCTTGTAAAAAAACGATCATTCCCATAGTTTCAAACTGCTTACAACTAGAGATCTGGATTTCTTACAAATTAGCTTATGTTGTTAGGTCACAGAGTGAGCAGGCGATGAAGAAGGGCAGTTCTTTCACTGAGGAAAAACACCAAGTTCTCACGTTGCCGTAATTAGAACCAAGAATCAACTAGAAGGTTTGGGAACGAGCAGCAATTAAAGGGCGTCACAAGTTGCTGCAGATTAGGTTCATTGTATCACAAGGACCACGACCATAAATGCCCGGGAAATATTTATATTTGTAGAAATAGCAACAAGACAGGACACTTAAACAGCGGGTTACCTGCGAGATACCTTTGTCTCGAGTTCCCCTGAGGTCTCTGGTCGACTGGGGTTCTTCGGTTCTTATTCATACGGAAGAAATCTACCGAAGACTTTCCAGTCCTACAAGTTCCATCCTTCCAAAACGACAACCATCTACTACACAAATAAAAAATTTCTACACACAAAAAAAATTTAATTCACCTGCATTTTTTTAAAAACACAATAAATACACAGTCCACATTGTACAGGCAAGTGAGGCCGTCATCCAACAGAAACATTTGATGTGCTTTGAATATCAAACTAGATTTTTTTAATGGTGAACAACTGGCTCTGTTTTTTGTGAACAGTCCTCCAAAAGCTCGCAAAAAGAGTTCTACAGTGTATTTTCGGATGCGCTAAACAATGTCAACTGGTTAATCCAGAAGGCGGAAACGTAAGTTTCCTTCAGTCCTCTCCAACAATGAATGCGTAGGTTACATTTTCCACTGGGCTAGAAGGTTTCCGAAGGTTGCTAGCAAAAAAGGAACGCTCTTGTGGGATTGAGCACATATTATATCATCGATACTCCGAATTGAGCGATCCCCATTTTGGTGATTAAGGAATAAGACTAGCCACCAGGCTGCTTGTAGACACAAAACAGCTAAACGTTTCAGTTTTCTACCGGATTCTAATCCTTTTCCGTTTCCGGGGAGGCTCTTTCACGAGTTTGCCGGTGTCTGAGACTTCAGCAAGCTGAACCTCTCATCCGCGTACCACCCGTTGAGCCTGGCAGAGCTAAACAGAGACGGTACCCCATTCGTGACTTACGAGAGGGTCTCTTCAGATTCACCCGCATTTGCTTGGGGTTGGCTTTCGCCGCCACAGTTTTTTCGAAAGATGGTTGACTGAATCCTTGGAGGCTCTAGAGGTACCATTTTTTACCCGGATGATACGCTTATTTTCGGGCCGAAAATAAAGAAATTAGGACACTCATTCGAGACAGAATTTGTACTAACCTACTGAATGCAGGTTTAAAGATAAATTGAAAGAAATGCAATTTCTTGGGACAACCACCTTAATTTCTTGGAGATGAGGGGACGTCCAAAATAATAAAGCCATATCAAGATAATGTGGAAGCCATTATGCAGGCTCTTATTCCCCGTGATTCAACACCATTGCCATTGTTGCTTGGCCTACTTACCTAGTACCTCAAATTTATTTCCAACTTCACAACCATCGTGGAGCCCTTTCATGGATTCCAACGAAAAGATGTTTCCTTCCAATGGCAAAAAACGCAAGAAGGCAGTGCCTACCGTCAAAAATGAAATACAGAACATCATCCCATCAAGGTTTTGACGTGACACCGCGTACCATTGTCACAGCAGACGGATCGAGTTACGGGTTACACGCAGACGAATAAGTAAATGCACATGTAGGAGAGATACGAACCACGTTATTCGCATCGGGAAATTACTTCGCAGTGCCGTGCTCAACTGGTTTGCCGAATAGAACAACCTCTAGTGTGCCTCTGGACCGGTGGAAAATTATACTTTTTTTTCGATTACTGTATTATGCTCCAAGCATTATCCATCCCGGCTTTGGTTACACTCCGTCTTAGACCTCAAAAATGTCGTCACACAAAAATAATGGGCAAGTGCGTCATGTGACTTCTCCACTATAACTACGGAATAAATTACCAGTATGGTAAAGAGAATATTATGTCAGGCTCACTTTGTTGTCTAACTACGCCAAAAGCCCTCGTTCACCCTTGCAAAATGTTCATTTGAGAATCTAATGTCATCAAGATAGCCACTCATAATGGCCATTTTCTCTTCTTATACAAGTTGACTGTTATACATCTTGGGAAGATAATTGCTACCATGTCCGAGAGGTAGCGTTCTTTTGCTGAACTCCCCTTCTCAATGTAGACTGACGAGCGTGTTGGTTGAGTTGAGGAAGCACTGAAACAATAAGACATAGGTAGGTCGAGGGACGTCGTACACTTCGTTTATTGCCACCCGGCACGATGTCTGTGTTGTACCGGTTGGCAATATACTTAAAATGGTGAGCATCGTTGGAAAGTTATGTAAACAATGAAGCGCGCCGTTTAAGAGGTTATTGCCACCCGGTACAACACAAACGTTGTGTTTTCCTGTAGAATAAGATTAAAATAGCTCTTAAAAAGTCAACAATGACAAGAAGCCCCAGCAATGCACTGTCAACCACGCAAACAAATTCGTCCCATGAGAAGCGAATAACATTTATTGTATTCCTTTGGGCTGTGGGTACCAACATATTGAAAAAACGGAAGGTACGTCAACCTCCAACTTCGAGAAACATCATTGGAAATTTTCACGCGGCCTCAGCTGACTTGTGTCACACTGTAATACAGACAAACGGCTCGGTTACAGCTTGTGGTGGGTTTTTGTACGTAGCAATTCATCCAAAGTAAAGAACATTAAAGGTAATCATCCCTCATCAACACCTTTGTCTTGAAGTTAATTCGGTACCGTGAGTACGTTAAGGCCACAAAACAATGCCTCAACAGAATGAGCAATCCTGCAGCAGTCACGACGTTCAGTTGTGTTGCCTACATTCAGTAACCTGCTGCGCCACCACTTGACCGTATAAACAAACAAAAGCTCGCGGCGCGACTCAGTCGTCTGCATCGGTTTCGTGGTTGAAATACTTAACGATGACGCTTGAATTTTTAACAAAACAAACAAACTAGGCCCTGCAACTTTTGACCTCAAGGATTTCCCCCTCAATACGAAATTCATGCAAACTTTCAGACAACTATGCGCTGAGGAAGATTCGTCCAGCGTAGTTTACATCTAGTCTCAAGCTCAAGCTCCCCTATATACATATGCTTAAAACTAAATAGATGGTAAGATGACGATGTGTCATCACTATAGATAAGCCCGTATGTACGAAGGCACTTAGGTTCAACTGATATTTATACAGCGGGAAATTGTTTCAAAATGCGTCTTGGGCGCATTGGTGTTGAAGGAGAAGACCACCAATCAAAGTACACAGTAGAGAACGCACACTGAACGCGCGGTGACGAAACAGCCAAGCTTGCGCCGTTATTGGTTAAAGTAGGGGGTAAACAAAACCATATGGGCGCATCTCGATGCATCTCGATGAAGGTGCGTAAAGAACAGGCGAACTGGCACGCCGTATACTTTCCAAACTCAAAGCAGATCTGTAAAAGCGGCCAGTAGTGCAGTAGGAGCTAGAGCTAAAACTGAGTAAACTGGAGGCCAAACAGTACGAACTGGTAGCCTAAGTGTTGAGGCGGTCAGCTGCACAGGTTATACTTTTAGTTAGAACTAGTTTATGAGAGGCGTATTAAATTAGTGGATAAGTTATACAAAGCGCTCCACTAATGAATCACTAATAATCTTTAAAAAGACATAACTGTTCAATCTGCAGTAACGGGATTAAGATATTGCGGCGTTTCCCGCTAACAAGCCGTTAATTTACTGGACGTCCGCTTCCTTTGCTCGTCGCAAGCACTCCGTGCTTTTTTCCTCGTTGCCTTTTTCCCGCGACATCTCCTTCGCTACACTTCCCCCTCTCATCTTTTGGAAATTTATACAGACTTAGCGAAGTCCTTCGTCGCAACGACTGTCAAGCTCGGTGAACCACGAGAGCCCAGGATCGATAGTTTTGACGTATGTGATAGAACACGTCAGTGAGCCGTTTCACGATTGTAAAGGTTCTTTGCCAGTGACGCTGCAGCTTTGGGAAAAGTCCTCGTTTTCAAACCGGGTCATACAACCATAACCTGTTGCCCGGACGAAAAAGATTTTGTTGTGACGTCTGAGTCATACTGGCTCTTCATGTGAGCGAGGCCGCTTGACAGCTGTTGATGAGCGAACGCGTGCATTCAGCTCGAGATTTGTTCTTAGTTCACTCACAAAAGACACAGGGTCTGTGGCCGGTTTCGATGCTCCTGGGATGGTTATTTTACAAAGGATTTAAGGGTGATGGCCCAGCAGCATCATCGCTAGCGTTTGCCCGGTGGCCTCATGAGGTGCAGTACGGTATGCAAACAAAAATAGGGGCACGACGCTGTCCCAGTCATCTTGGCGATCATTTAAGAGTATCGATAGAGATTTAAAACGGTGCGATTCATCCCTTTCTACCATGCCGTTTGACTGCAGGTGGAAAGGTGTGGTCCCCGTCTTGACGATGGTGAAAATCTTGTGAACTTCTTTAACATCGTGAGATTCAAAGCTCCTGCCTTGATCCGAGTGAATTCTCAGGGGGTACCTGGTAATCCAATTCTTCGCCAGCGCGTAAGCGACTTCCGGGGTGGTGTGGTTTGAAATTGTAATAAACCCCGGCCACTTTGTAAAGTAATTAACAATTACTAGCCAGAACCTGTTACCAGAATTAGATCGAGGAAGTGGGCCCAGCACGTCAATGCCAACGCGTTCGAAAGGCGCCCCCGTCACATGCTCTTGAAGTGGTGCTCGCTGTTTGAAGTGAGGTTCTTTACTGGAGGCGTACATGTCGCGCTGACGGCACCACTTCTTCATGTCACTGTGGCACTGCAGCCAGTAGAAGCGTTGGCGAATCTTCTTTATAATGCGATTCACGCCGAAGTGTCCTTCTTCTGGGCAGTTGTGCGGTTATTGAAATGCGTGGGAGCAGAGTGTTTGCGGCAGTACCAGTTGCCAGAAGACAGAGCTACAGCGGACTCCCAGCGTCGATAAATATCGTTGTCGCGCAGATATAAAGAGTCCCATTGAACCCAGTATACCCTTTAGGGTAGGAGATAAGCTGGATACCTCCTTTCCTTGAGGTCGGCTGTTCTTTATCTCCCATTGTATGAGCAGGCCGATGTCTGGAACGTTAAGTTGAACTGCCCGAAAACATTCTGGTGTCCATGCTTCGTTGCCACAAGGGAATGCTTTGAGCGAGATGGAGCTGCGCTTACAATGCTTGAGCACTGCTTGCACATACGCGACTCAAAAGGCCGTCAGGATTGGTGCGGAGGGAGCCGGGACAATGTTGTATCATGAAGTTGTACTGGTTAAGGCGCTCGAGCCATCGGGCGATATGTCCATCAGTGGCCTTAAAACTTTGGATCCAAGTTAGTGATGCGTGGTTGTTTCGGATAATGAATTTCCGTCCCAGAAGATAAGAATAAAAATGGGTTACGGCCTTGATTGTGGCCGGAATTTCGCGTCAGGTGATGCAGTAATTGCGTTCTAGCTTCGTAGAAACCTTACCATAATAAGCAATGACTCGCTCATGCCCGTCTTGTCCTTGCGATAATACAGCACCAGCTACCAAGGCGCTAGCATCAGTTTCAAGAATGTATAGTGTTGTGTCTTTTGGGAATACATGAGTTGGTGGAGACGTGTGTGCCGTTTTGAGTGCCTCGAATGCCAGTTGACATTGTGGGGACCATACAAATGGGGCTTTCTTTTCTGTCAATGTATACAAGGGCTTGGGGATGTGGGCGAAACTAGGGACAAATATTCGGTAGTACGATGCCAGACCAAAAATGCTTTAAACGTCAGCGGTAGATCTCGGTGTTGGCCACTCAGCAAGAGCGAGAGCTTCCGAGAACCTGTGAAAACCCCGTTCGTCGAAACCATGTGCCCCACGTAATCAACCTGCCTTCTGCATAGCGAACATTTATTTTGTTGTAAGCTTTAGGCTCGCCCTTTGAAGTCGTGCAAGCACTAGCTCGAGCGTCGCCAGATGATAGGGAAATGTCTTGCCAAAGACTACAATGTCGTGAAGGTATACCTGACAAACTGTGCCTATGACACAGTGCAGAACAGATTGCATTAGTGTCTGAAATGTAGCCGGTTTTTTGCAGAGCCAGAATGACATCACTCTGAATCGATACGAGCCATGACCTGTAGTAAATACGGCCACCTATCGGTCGTCCGGGTGTACAGGGAACTTGCCAATATCCACTCTTGATGTCAAGCGTAGAAAACCATCTGCAGCCTCTGAGAGCGTCTAAGATGTCGTCAGTTCGAGACAAAGGAAATGAGTCCTTCTTAGTGACGTTATTAAGTCGTCGATATTCTACGCAAAAGCGTATTGACCACGTAGTAGAGCGCTTTGAAAAAACTACAGGATACAAAGAAAGAATAAAACACATAAAGGGCGAACACAGACGCACACGGTTCTGAAAGAACCATGTGTGTCTGTGTTCGTTCTTTCCGTGTTTCATTCTTTCTCTGTATCGCGTATTGACCCGTCCCTTTTCTTCACTGGTGTGACTGCTGGAGAGCAAGGGGAACACGCGGGTTAAATCGCGCCTGGTTGTAGTATTGTGTTTATTATGTCGTTAACAGATGACCGTTTTGCAAGGGGAACACGTCGAGGAGGCTGTCGTACAGGGGTAGACCGTCCCGTCACCATGCTGTCTGTTACTGCTGATGACAACCCGATATCACTGTCGGCCGCGCTGAGAAGCTTTGTAAATCTTTCAAGTAGCTGATGAAGTTTACCCGCGTTAGTTTTGTCAAGGCCATCAGTCGCGCCCTCGTAGAGCGGTAACATGTGTGGGGCCCACTTGGTTGTTAATGTCTCGAGACACAGACAGGGAACGCAGTATTTATTGGCGGTCCACGGTCGCAGTGCACCGTCACTGTGGTAGCACTCGGGGAACGTGTCGGTTCCCAGATGATGCAATCCGGCATTGAAGTCAAGCACGTCATTTGTGTGCTTCGACAGAATCAACGCCAAGGATGCATTGCTCCACGACTGCCGCGACGACAACGGGCAAAGCAGCTCAAAATCTTCCCACAGTGAAAGACACGATTGTGTAGCCCAGACAAACCTACCATCCCTCCGGTAGCGGTCTGTAGAGCGTAGCCACCGGATGTTTGTGGGACAACTCGGCTTACCTTCACCAAAACTTCTGACCGTATTACAGAAGTTGTTACGCCGATATCGACAGCGCGCGCACTGGTACACCGCCGACGATGCCTTGGAGGTAGATAGAAGTTAAAGATGAGGCCAAAACTTGAGTTGACGTGATTCTTCTAAGAGCCATTGTTGTTAAGGTTCGGCTACCAGGACCAAGGTCATCATTAAGGGCATGGCGACCGCGTTTGACCTCCCTAGTTGCAATTCCAGCAAATGGGATCTGGAAGGTGTTTGCGTCTTTGTATCGGAATTTCGCAGTTGCACGAAGGACTCTACACGCGTAGACCGAGATGCCAGTCGGGCAGCCTGTACCTCCGAGGCACAAGTGTGTGCTGCCTGCAGAGTCTTAGGGCGTGCAAGGCGAACCGCATCCTGTACCTCAACAGACTAGATGGGTCGATAAATGCTGGTGTAGCGACAGCCTCAACCATGTCCTCTGGGCAGCCTAGGAACGAAAGTTGTGCGAGGCGTTCGATTTCATGTGCAAGGTTGGAGATTGTCTCCAGCGCAGACTGACGGCGGTTGCGAAGTTGTGCGTGATGGAGGAACCGAAGCGGCCTTTCCCCAAAGCGATCATTCAGTGCCGCGACAAGGCATGGTAGGAATGACAAGTTTCAGGTCGCAAATGATGCAATACGGTAAACGCTGGCCCGGCGAGATTGCCTGCCAGGGCTTGAGCCCTCTGGTCCTCAGCCCAATTGTTCGCGTCAGCGATGAGGTTGAATCGCTATATGTAGGGGGCCACGGAACGGTAACATTTTATGTTGATGGTTTCAGTCGCAGGCTCGGGCGCCCTAAATGAAATCTGGGCTGGAACGTCACTGACATGGGGCTCCATTGAATGTCAATACTTCCATTTTTTAAATAAAATTAGAAAGAATTATTTTAAACCGTTTTATTGGCTTTGTGAGCAGAAACATGACCTCCTAAATGAATCTCAATTTGGTTTCCGTAAAGGACTCGGCACAGAGTCCGCACTGCTTGCGCGGAAAGAACTAATCTGGACTGCACTTCAGGAAGGAAAATTGGTTCTCGGTATCTTTGTCGGTTTAACTAAAGCATTTGATCATATAAATTATACACTGCTTGTTCAAAAACTTCAACGTTATGGTTTCAGAGGGAAGGCTGCATCTTTGATCATGTCTTATCTACATCATCGTGTACAAACAGTCCGTATAGACGATCATTTCTTCGATCAACTTCCTGTTTCTTGCGGCGTACCACAGAAGAGTATTCTGGGTCGTTGTCTCTGTTGCATGAGATGTTAATATGATTATTTACGCCGACAATACCAGCATATTTATAACCATAAATATATATATTGAGATAGTCGATAAAGCAAATTCTACGTTACAAACACTAGACGAATGGACGTACCAAAACGGCTTAAAACAAGTATAAACAAAACTAAAGCCGTCTTATTTCGTAGTAAAATAAAAATGTCGTGTCAAATCAACCAATAATGCTCAATTCGACTCCCATTGCAGTTGTCTCTAGTTTTAAGGTACTAAGGGTTGTTTTTCAAGAAACTTTGTCGTGGCATACGCATATTGATTTCGTAGCCGCTAAGCTGTTTCAGATAGTCGGACTTGTTTATCGTAATCGGCATATTCTGCCACGAAATATTATGATTTTAGTTTATAATAGTTTCTTTTAGTCTAGGCTTAACTACTGTCATTTAGTCTGGGCATCGACAACTCAAGCAAATCTAAATAAAATTAATGTCTTACAAAAATGGTACCAAAGAGTTGTTGAAAATATTCCGTCTTACTTTCACACGCATGACTTGTTCGTAAGATATGATGTATTACCAATTCATAAAATGTACGATTATCGGCTTTCTAAAGCTTTTAAACAAGAGGTGAAAACTAAATCATGTTCTTAAAAGGACTAGTTGACTTACAGAGTAATACTACCGCCTACACAACGCCCCATGGTGAGCCTTGAATGTTAGCACTTATAGAACCATCTATGGGCAAGATACGTTGAAAAACAAACTACCAAAGTTACCAAATTGATTAACTGATAAAAATGTCAGAGCTTTAGATATTACGTTTAAAGCAGTGCGTTGTTATTTCAGCTCCCAGTCGACTTTTCTGTGTAAAAAATGCTGTGTAATATTATTAAACTTTGAAAGTTGTTGTGCATGTAGGTGATCTTGTTTTTTTCTTGATAATGCCTTTCAAGATATCCTACGATTGCGTGGTTGTGGCGTAATCTGATTGTGTTCATTGTTGATTATCTGTATTCTCTTTATTTAGCTTTTTCTGTTAATGCTGTAATCTGTATGGTATGTTAATAATTTTCTTTTTAGTGCTGCATAAATGCCAATGTGGGGGACCTGTGGCTTGGTCAAGCTGAGTCTTGTGACCGCTTTTTCCACAAGCCTCCAGTATCCTGTACGCTGTACTTGATGCCGATAAAAAAAAACAACAACAAGATGATACCCTGCACATTAACCAAAGTCTCACAAATAAAAATAGAAGATAAATGGGGAACTGCAAAAACAAACAAATTGTGCGAACTCGTGCCTTTAAACTTAAAACAAAAAAGAGCCGTACATTGCTCGACGGCGACCAAGGAGCGCATGCATCGATGTAGTCCAGTCCCAGCCTCTTTCTAGAGACTTTGTAGTCTAGAACATTCGGCACAGGAGCAAATGATACGTTAGAAGATTATAGTGGAATTTTATAAAAGATTTGTGAAAGATAAATTTTACTTGATTGGTGAGGTCAAACCCTCCGCCTTCGCGTGGGAGTTGCGCGCGATGCCAACTCGGCCATGCAGGCAGCAATATATTCAAAAGTTAGATATGCTTACAAGAAAGTTTATGCTCGTAACTATTAATTACAGGCACGACCGGGACACAGATGCCAATCACAATTCGGAGCAAGGACAAGGTGATAAAGACTATCCGGGACTCTGAAAGTTCTTAGCACCTCGTGTTTGCTCCAAACGTTTATTGGCATCTGTGCCCCGGCTGTGTCTGCAGTCCGGAGAGTCCTTATTGGCTCGTCTTTGGTTTGGAAAGGTGGTTCGTATTTATTCGCCGGTGCTACCTGCCGTTCAAAGGGCTCCTTATCGGGTCGTCTTTGCTTTTGAAAGGAGATTGGCGTTTGTGTCCCTGTAATGCATGCAGCCCGTAGGCTCCTCAGCGGCTCGTCTTTGCTTTGAAAGGGGATTGGCGGTTGTGCCCTGGTAGTGCTTGTAGCTCCGGATACTCATTTTGTGCTTTTCTAGCTTTGAAAGGAGGTTGGCAATTGTACCCAGAGGTGCCTATAGGCCAGATACTTCTTATCGGCTCGTCTTTGGTTTCTAAGGCGTTGGGTACTTTCGACATCTGTGCCCCGGTGGTGCTTGCAGCACGGAGAAGCTTTATCGACTCGGCTTTGCTTTGAAAGGTGATTGGCATTTGTGCCCCAATGGTGCCTGTAGCCCGGAGACTCGGGATGGGCTTGTCTTTGCTTTAAAGGTTGATGAGCATCTCGCCACCAGTGGTTGCCGTAGCCCGAGACTCCTTATCGCATCATCTCTTTTTTGAAAGGTGATAGGCGCTTTGGAGGTGCTTGTAGCCCTGACACGCCTTACAGGCTCGTCTTTACCTTGTAAGGTGTTAGGCATTTGTGCCCCGTTGGTGCCTATTGCTTGCCAAGCCCTTATCAACTAGTTTTTGCTATGAAAGGTGATTGGCATTTGTCCCCCAATGGTGCCTGTAGCCCGGAGACTCGGGATGGGCTTGTCTTTGCTTTAAAGGTTATGAGCATCTCACCACCAGTGGTTGCCGTAGCCCGAGACTCCTCATCGCATCATCTCTTTTTTGAAAGGTGATAGGCGCTTGGAGGTGCTTGTAGCCCTGACACGCCTTACAGGCTCGTCTTTACCTTGTAAGGTGTTAGGCATTTGTGCCCCGTTGGTGCCTATTGCTTGCCAAGCCCTTATCAACTAGTTTTGCTATGAAAGGTGATTGGCATTTGTGCCCCAATGGTGCCTGTAGCCCGGAGACTCGGGATGGGCTTGTCTTTGCTTTAAAGGTTATGAGCATCTCGCCACGAGTGGTTGCCGTAGCCTGAGACTCTCATCGCATCATCTCTTTTTTGAAAGGTGATAGGCGCTTTGGAGGTGCTTGTAGCCCTGACACGCCTTACAGGCTCGTCTTTACCTTGTAAGGTGTTAGGCATTTGTGCCCCGTTGGTGCCTAGCTTGCCAAGCCCTTATCAACTAGTTTTTGCTATGAAAGGTGAATAACATTTGTCCCCAATGGTGCCTGTGAGCCCGGAGACTAATCATCGGCTCGTATTTGCCTTAAAGGTGATTGGCATCTGTGCCCCAGTTGAACGGTACCTTGCAGGAATTCCCTTAATGCTACCCGTTTCGAAAAACGGTACAACACACTGGTTCATCAAAACGTAAAAATGTATTGACCGTTATCGCCTGCGCCGCAATTCTAAGAGCTTTGTGCACACGCTGTGACTGCCTTTTACCAGCGGCGGAGCACCGCTCGTCTGGCCAATTGCACTTGGACCCCTCGCGGTGGAAATGACTATGGACGATTTGTCCTACCTTCTCCGGCGCTTTGCACGCACAGGTTGCGCACACACCTTCCCCTTCGAAAAATAAATAGGGGAGGTCTTAAGAGGTCTTGGGTTGGCCTTTCTTCTGGGTCATCAAGGTTCACCGCAGATGGGAGAGTGCCGGTCCGACGTCAGTACATCCCAACGTTACTGATGAGGCTGATGTGGGTCTGATGATGGGGGCTGTGTCGCCGCCCTTACGTCTCTAGTACAAGGCTCTAGAAATAAAAGGCTCAAGGTACACCTAAGCACTTCTTATAAGTATTGAATGCGAAAGCACGCAAGCCGCTCTTCGCTCTCTTCTTTAATCTGCGGCGTACAACGCGCTGACCTTGGGCGCAGAACGGTGGAGCCGCTGCCTCGCGGACACGCAGCGTCATCGGGTGAGCAATAGTTCAAACTGTCGTGTGCCTTGCGGCACGAGGAAGGAACAGACAGCAACGTAGTTCCCAGCAGAGAGAACCCCTTGGTTTACTCCATGCGCCGTATAGATTGCCACGCGCCGTACAACCGATAAGAGGCGAGCGAACGCGGGGATCAGTGATAACAGAACAGTGTGATAACACAGTCAGGATGACACCTCACAAACTGACGCGCAGAGGCCAATTGGAGCCTTCGTCGACGCGCGCCAGCTAATGGGACTGAGGTGTAAAAGGTGCCGTTGGTTAGCTTTGCGCGTGGTTTCATTAAGGTGCCATTTTGCATGGTTTCAAAGCTAATGACGTCGGCTCGGTCCATGAGACAGTTAATGCTTTCTCATTAAAACGAAATGAGGCCATGGCTCCGCAGGAATAAGCTGCCGCGCCTGAGGACGATGCCTATCGTGCTACAATACGTAAACACGGCTATTTTCTCTTCTGCCCCCAAGAAATTGAAGAGGGCATGAATATAATGCACTTAGGGCTAGTGTTCCATTTGTTGTCTTCCCCGCCGTCGCAGGTTTTATCTTGGCAGAGACGGTGCGGAATCTTCCGAGAGGTGGTCCGTATCGTTACCATCTGGAACCTGTGACACATCTACCTCTTCGGGTTCATAGAAAGCTTTTAGGTCGGAGACATGAATGAAGCCGCACACTTCACCAGATTCGCACTGCACCAGTTCGAAAAACACGTTAGAGAGCTTCTTGCTAACATGGTAGGAGCCCTCCCATCTCTTCGCTAAAGAGGTCTTGAAGCTGCTAGCAGCATCACTCAGCGGATGAGTTTGCTTCAGCACCATATCTTCTACCTTGAACTACATATATAACCTCTCCTTGTTGTACTGGTTGGCTCTGCTGCGGTCTCAAGACGTCGAGGCGCTCTCGAGCTTCCCTCAAGTTCTCCGTGAAGCGATTCTGGAGATCTTCGAACTACGTGATGGTGCGAAGCATTCCTGCTGGATCTGTGCAAAGAAGGCCATTTCCTAGGGAAGCGCGAGCTCTTTCCCAAAGTTAAGTTGAGCCTGGGTATAACCCGTGATCTGGTTGATTGTCATGCGGGTAGTGAATGCCATTCCTGCCAGTTTTGCTTCCAGTCTTTCTGTCGCTTCGTATGCGGTTCAAGCATCAGCTTCAGCTTGCGGTTCATATTTTTCGTTATATTTTCCTGTAGCTGGTACGGCAAAGTCCGATTGTGCCGTTAGTGCCTTGCAGGAATCCACGAATACCTTGATAACAAAATAAAACGCGTTGTCTGAAATGCGCGTTGCGGTGAAGCAAAAGCGTGCGAACATCTCATGAAGACTGTCGCAGATTTACTTTGAGTCCAGGTTGCGCAAAAACTTTCAGCCTTCCCACTCTGGTGAGGAAGGAAGACTAGTGAAGCTGTACAATGGAAAGAAATGGCCGGCCGCAAGTCGGCAAGCCAGAGTGGAGAAGGCTGCCGCCATCAATGTGCGACGGCGCCAACCAGCTACGTGGCTTGCCGCCGTCGCTCATTGATGGAGGGAGGTGTCCAGAGCTCGGTGTCTTGATTTCTTTGCGGGGAACACGATCCTAGGGAAACTAGCCCTCAAAGCGGTTACTCCGGCAATTTCTTCATGGTCCCCAATTTGCTTGAAATTTTGCTAAACTCGCCAAACAACATCGCTAGAATAGTGACCCAAATATTTGGACAAAATAACTTTTTTCACGAAGCTATTGAAGTTACAATTTTGGTCCTCACGTCACTGTGTCGTTCAAACTGAAA
The DNA here is from genome assembly GCA_037355805.1 of Ixodes ricinus. NCBI lineage: Eukaryota > Metazoa > Arthropoda > Arachnida > Ixodida > Ixodidae > Ixodes > Ixodes ricinus. The sequence continues at coordinate 109,195 of JAZHYW010005990.1, read as the reverse complement.
GTCTCTACTGGCAACAACAAAAAAGTGACGTCAGTGGAAGGCAGGGGTTCACTCTTTGGACTGTTGAATGTGTTCCCAACTGATTGGAAGCAGTTTCATGGTGTCAAATGAACGCTTTGGAAGCTCTCTCCAGTCCCCGCACTCCAGCAGGGAACAAATGATTGGCATATTGTATTTTTTAGACTGCTTGCTCGACTGGCAAGCCTGCCCGCCACTAACATATATACTCAGCAAATATACCCGCACTGAAAAGTGCGGGTATATATATATTTGAAGGTTGGTTTTCGCATCATTTGCATTTGCCGAGTTCACAATAACTATTATGAATTTCGCGATACTAACTAGCATACCGGAAAGCGTAAAGGCCGGGGAGTCAGAAAATATAGTTAGTTGAGGTAGCTCAAAAATCGCCGGAGTACCCCTTTAACAGCTCCACTGTAGAACATTTCGACCCACTTCGTAATGTGGTCGGTCACTACTAGCAAATATTCATTGCCGCCTAGGAGGAAAGGAACCGACAACGTCGCGGGCAACACAATCCAGGGTGTACTTGCTTTCGACCGACTGCATTAAACCTTGTGTTTTGACAACACGTGGTTTCTCATTCAGGCATACCGTGCGGCTGATCCGCACGGTATGGTGAGCCGCATGTAGCCGCGTTGCAACATACATGGTAGGTATTACATCCTACCTCATGCCTAGCCACGTTGCGGGGGATCGGTGGCCAAGTGGTGTAGCGCACACCAGCTCGGAGCACGTGGAGCGAAAGCTTGCGCTGCAGAACCCAGGATCCTGGGTTCGATCCCCACCCTTGCCCGTTTCGATCTGGATGAGCATCGTACCGGCGTGCGGTCGTGTATCACTACTGTGTGGTGCACGTTAAAGACCCCAGGCTAGCGGATGTACCGCACTGGCTAAATTGCTCATCTACAGCTGAGACACCAGACGCCCACTAAGATAGACTAACTTCCGGCTGTATAAATATACAAACAACAATTTGCTTTTTAGCCACGTTACTATTTGGGAAAAGTTTTCGTAAGTTTTGCTCCCACTGCTGTGGCCTGCCAGGCTGGAATCATGCATACATCTTATGAATAACTTACACAGTTTGCGAGGTATTACAGTCCGGAATGGCCTGCCGCAGGACCCATCATCCGCCTGAGAGATGTACCGCAGCAAGATGCCGTCGCCTCTCAGCAAGTAGGAGTTACTGTCTCTGGAACTCCCGGTGTCGGCTGCGCTTACCCGCCGGTGTACCACTTTCTGACAGAGTCCATTGGACAGCTGGGCCGCCCAAAGTTCCTCTCTTTTCACCGGGGTTTCCCACCGCGAATCCGGTGTGATGTGCTCCGAATTGTCGAGTGACAACGAGTCGGGATCCTCCTGCATTTCCTGTCCGAGTAGTCGGGCACAGGACAACGCATCTGCTACGTGGTTAGTCACTCCTCGCTTGTACTCGATATGGTATTTGTAGCGATGCAGCGAAAGAACCCATCGAGCGAGTCGTCCTGTAGAATTTCGAAGCCCTTGTGCCACGAGAGAGCCATATGGTAAATTTGAATGCAAAACAAAGCGCCGTCAAGGTACTTGTAAAATGTTTGGAGCGCAGCTCTTAGGCGCCCGTTTCCGGTTTGGCGGTGTCGGTTTCGGCGTCGACGTAACCGCTCTAAACTTAGCAGCATCATAGACGTCATATGACCTCAACGCCAATTCAATTCCCCGCTAAATTTGCAGGGAAATTCAGTTTCTCCGCTAGATTTAGCGGACAAATTAGGTTTCTCCGCTAGAGTTAGCGGGAAAATTGACGTCACGGGACCTCAACACCAATTCAGTTCCCCGCTAAATTTAGCGGATAAATTCAGTTTCTCGACTAGATTTAGTGGAAAATTGATGTCACGTGGCATCAACACCAGTTCAATTACCTGCTAAATTTAGTAGGGAATTGAATTGGTGTTGAGGTCAAGTGACGTCAAATGTCCCTCAAAATCTAGCGGAGAAACTGAATTTGTTCATAGGTGACATGACACCAAGTCATGTGACGTCATTTTAATTAGATGAGAGGAGGACGAGGAGAGGACGTGGAGGTACGGAGGAGGAAAGGTGTACCGTCCCCTCAGTGCCCTCCATTCCTCCTCCTCAAGAGCTGCGCTCTACGTTTGGACTACATAGATTTCTAAACGTCTTTCATTTTTTTAAACCCCGAAACAACACACTGATCCAACAACACGTTACACGACACGTTAGTTTTCAAACGTAATACATTTATTTAGCAATCACCTTCCTTTAAAAGCTGCCTGACTTCAGCGATGTTATCGGGATAACGTTTTCAACACTGAAATGTGTTCGTATTTGTTTCCTAACTTATGATGATTGGGCGCATTAAATTCCACACTCGCCACCTTTTCTGGATTTGGCTCAACTACATTATTTCTGGTGTAAAGGAGTTCTGAGTATGATACAACTCAACTAATTAATATTTAACAGCATTATCAATATTTTGTTGTGTTCTCTTAATTTCTGGGGTTCAAACTAAAACGGTCTATTTGTGTTACTTTGCACAGAATAAATCTAGTGGAGGCTCGTATTTTTAATATTCTAAGGTATTCTATGTAGAGGTTCCAATCACATCATTTTTATCGTTTCTCCTCACCCTGACAGTGTAAGGTGCTCTTGCTTTTGTGGTGGGCATTCTTTGCCCTCTACGAGTTTGTCATTTGCTTAGCTGTACGAACAATTGGTGCCCGGAAGAGCCTCGGCTCTTTCACAGCTGCACGAGTTTGAAAGATTGAAATGAGGCAAACGTTAAGTGTAATATCGCTTGTCGGTGAATCTAGAACGAAGTTCCAGCTGGATTAAATTATAAAAATATACTGTGCTTAGTCGAAAAAGTGGTTCAATCAAGACAATAATTATTTTCCGTCAAAGAATAACTAATTGCAAGTGAAAATTAAGCAAGAATAATTACATCAGAGCAGTTATATTCTGTAATTTAGTTACAGCCCAAGTATTTATTATTTCTGCGTAGGCCATTTGGCGCGAGGCCGGTATGAAATTAAAGAGGTTAGGACACCTCAAAAATTAAATCAGATAAATACATTGCTAAGACCCATTGCATGTTTGTATAATCCTGCTAAGTTTTGTTCGAAAAAGGCGCAATAGTTTCGTGAATAAATTGATTTATTAGCGTAAGACCTTCGAAAATGCTGCCGTGTTGGTTGGGCCGGTGACGTCACCCGCCCAACGCGCGGCGTCCTCTTGCACGCGTTCCGGGGCTTGGCTCTCTCGGCCCCTCGCGCTTCAGCTTCCAAGTTCACCACCCACGTTTCGAGCACGGGCTTTCGAGGGGTGACGGCAACGGCATAACTCGCTTCGTCAGAGTGTTCGACACTGATCGCAGAGTGATGTTATCAAAATATGTTAGAAGCTGGTCATTTTGTCTTTGACCGGTTCGCCACCAGCTCCAGGGATGACGACGAGATCGTAAGGGACGGAATCGCCATCGACCGCGACGATCGCGCACGTGCATGCAGGCTGGAAGATAAAAAAGCAAGGGGACGTGAGCCAGAGCTTACGTTGCGGCCTAAAATCCAGTTTGCAGACAACTGTCTGCAAACTGGATTTCAAGTTTCAACCAAGAAATCCAGTTCAATTTTCTGTTACATAATCTAGTTAGTCAAAAGTTATACTGTATTTTTTTTGCGGGGTAGGGTAGCGCTTTAAAACTCGCGAAACTTGGTGTATATACTAAATAACCTTTGAGCATACGATTTAAAGAATAAGCTACCTGGTTAGTTTTCGTATCCTAACCGCTTTGAGCTACATTTGTTTTTTCTGTGCGATGCAAAATTTTTGCATGAGTGATTGGGCTTCCATTTCTGATTGTTTAAATATAAAATATTCCTCACCACCGGTGACTTCACTAAAAACAGGCGCCGTGCAGTCAGGGGCAAAGAGTATAAGAAAAGAAGAGGGGAGCGCCGCCGGTCACGGCGTAATATGAGAACCACGTGATGATGTCAACGACCAATGCCTTCGCTCAAAAATGGCGTCGTGTAGCAAGGGACAAAGAGTGCGGCTGGTAGAGGGGAATAGTGTTACTTTGCCGTATACAGGAAATTAGGTGGTACTAACTTATTTAAAAAGTAAACTAAGGCTTAGTTTTCGAGTACCACCAGTATATCTTTTCTCGAAAGCGTTTTTGTTTTCTGTAACCGGTTTCCGTGAATCCTGCGTGTCAAAACAATATAAAAAACTAATTATTTTTTTATTTAGGCACACTATTAAAGGTATTACAAGGTGTCCCCGAAAACAAACAAAAAAATATTGCAATGCTTTTTTCGCCGCTAAAATAAACAACGCATTGCCGAACACTATCTTCGCCAAAGGGTAGCGCTAGAGGTTCGAACCAGGATGCCAAAGTTTCAGCCAGAACCGGTATCTTATTTAAACGTTAGTAGTGATTTTTGTTTAAATTGAAATGGAAAAACGGGGCCCATTTTTCCCTGTTTTCATTTACTTGCCCCATAGACGTCCATGTATTCGAGTACTCCCTCGGCCGCCATTTTTCAATTGAAATTTTCAGAAAATCACACCTATTTTTAAGAAGATATTGATTCGCAATTAAACATTCGCGTAGTGTTTGTGCCTCTACCGCTACCTTTCGGCAGAGAATAAGCTTTCAACAATGTGGAGTTTAGTTTCGCACAAAAAACAAATGGTAAATATTTTTTGGGGACAGCCTGAACGCATATTTTTAAACTTCTAATGGTGCCAAAATATTTTTAGTGATTGAAACTGCTATACTAATTTGTTGCTTACGGACTGTGAATGATATCGGATACCTACAATTGTTTGAAATCTAGGGGTGTGCGAATAATAATGTAAATCGAACAGCACTGCGTCATTCAGAGTCTTTACAGTGCAAGAAAAACCCACATATACTGCCTATTTTAGCTGTGTTAACGTATGGATTACGCTCCGTTATTGTATTTCAAACATTAACGAGTTTTAGAATAACGTACGCAATTTTAGCGCACGCTATCGCTAAATGTAGCGCTTGAATTAGCGCACGCTACGCACGAGAGTTTTAGAACAGCGTTTCTCCGCCGCGACGCAAAAGCCCAAGCATCTCGCGCTTGCAACGCCACCAAGATACAGTCACAATTTTTACTTCACACATTAAATGCTATAACTTCCAAAAAAAAAAAGGTTTTTTGGTCCAGAGTAATAGTTTACATTTTGTTTAAACATGAGAATGCAACGCGAGCGATCGTTTGGTCGTGTCCGCTTGCCTCGCCTCGGCAAGAGGTGTCTCGTGTACTGACCTTCGCACACCGTACCTTCGCCGAGAAATGTTCGTGCATCGCAAGCATGAAGTTTCTGGTGATTGTTGCCAAGACCGAGTGCAATGTCGTCTCGTATTGAAAATCGCAGTCGCGAGGATGCCGCCGACGTCGCCCTCATGACGCCACCAATGTGGCCGCATGCCATGGTCCTGAGGGGCCAATCATTTTTGAACTGTGCTCGTCTTGGCTTTAGCCAACTTCTCATCACGAATCCTCCTTGGACGAGCGCAAGACTCCTTGCGTACACACGCTATTTCCGAAAAATAGCGCACGATAAAGCGCAAAACGTGGTTAGCGTTTGGCGCATGCGCAGTGGCGACAACGTTATTCTTTGCGTACGCAAAGCTTTAGCGTCTGCTATTCTAAAACTCCCTATCAGCGAGCTTTGAAATCGCGTACACAAAAGCTTTGGGTATAGAAAGAAATAGCCTTATCGCCACGCACCAATCCAAACCATCTTTTAACGTCAGCGCACGCGCAGTTGCAATGACTCCTATTTCTTTGCGTGCTCAAAGCTTTTGTGCATGTTGGTTTAAAATTTTCACTGTCTTCACAGATTTTCAGGAATAGAGTATCGATGGCAGATTCATATTACAATACCACCAAGGCTCACAAGTTGTCAAGGTGTTTGGTTCAGGATTTTTGCTTGTGTTCTGTTTAACGAGAATAAATCCCAATTGTCTTGAAGGGCTCTCGCTTGTTTTCTGAGTCCTTCGCCATGCAGCTCTTTATTGTCGGCATAACTTGCTTGTAACATTTTTGCTACTTCAAATCACAATTACTTCTCCCGGAATTTAAGAGAACAGGGCCGGCGGCCAACATTTCGGATCACACTTTAGAGGAGAAACGCGCAAAAGAACACCGCTGCTGCCTCCTTCCCCATACACGAATAAAAAAAACAATAAAACAAACCATTCTGTGTATTTACAACGATATTCTGCACGACGCCAGCACCTAAGAATACAAAACGTCCACGTCCTGTGAACGTACCATTAAGTGCGTATTTACCTCTGCAAAGCGCGATGCGCCTCATTTTCGCGCCTTGCCAATGCACCTTCCCAATCAAGAAAACCTAAAAGAAAATTGTTCCATATCGCGATACCTTCTATCCAGCAGTAGAGAACACAAACAGCCTGTTTGATCACGCGAGTGCCGAACTCGTGCTGAGAGCATTGACCGCCATCCGCAACAACTGCATCCCATAAAAAAAAAAAGTTAGAAACAATAAAAGGAAATACGCGTAATTTGGTAGCAGTCCCGTCCAGAGCAAAGCCCGAGCTCCCTCCCCCGAAATAGTAAAGGGTTCCTCGACCCCTTCTTCCACGCTCTGTATCTTTTTATAATATTTTTGTTCGAGGAGGGGATTGGGGGGGGGGGGGGGGGGGGGGGTATTAAGGTAACGGCCTACGTGCATCATAATAACGGTGATTAATACTCTTGGCGGGTCATGATCAGGGAGCCTCCCGACGGTCGAAGCGTCTTCCCATTGTGCTGCCCATCCCTAGCGGCACTGACCCTGTCTCGTGGTTCTTCTTTCTTCACGCAACAAACGACCGCTTTCCCGTCTCTTTTTTCCCCTTCTTTAACCTTCCGTGTTCGGGCGAGGAATCCCATGCCCGCGTGTCCGTGAATCCCGCGCCTGCCATTGTGCAACACTGCCGCAATTTTCATTCCGTCTTACTTTTTTTTTTCTTTTTCCACCCAAGAGAAAGAGACCCGTCCCGGTGAATCTCACGCGTTCGTCGGCGCTCCTCAATGACGGCCTTTAAAAAAAAATGAAAAAAGATGGAAACGCGGTGAGAGCCCGAAGCCACCGAAGATGATGCGATGAGAACGGGTGCGTGAGCGGTAGCGCTGCCCATTTGCCAGTGGCGTGGCGTGGCACTTTTTCAGGCTGCACGTGCGACGCCCTCTCGGCGCTGGGATAAGTTTTGCTGACGAACGTGCTAGCCCTACTTTCGTTCCCAGCCTAGTAAACTTCTTCTTTTTTTTTTCAAATGTCGACACGTCGCGAACATTGTTGTTTTTTTTGCCAGCATCTCCTCTCGAGTTGGGTATACGGAATTAGGATTTCTCTTCTCTTTTCACATAATTAAAATACTATCGACCGTATAATGAGTTTATGATAGGAGAAAGTGTAAAGTGGCGACAAAAGCTGCATAAACATTTTGATGCAAAGCTTACAACTTCTTATGCAATGAACACTAACGTTGAACAGGTCTTAAGATGGCGCACTGAACGAGCAAATGCCATATTATTATAACCTATTTTGTGTTTAACTACCCTCACCCCAGTTTATTGAAAGTACGAGAACAAACATGCAGACATATTTCACGTTATAAACAGCGTAGCAGTTAAACACGTGTGTTAAAAATCAAAATAGAAGTTTATCACTGGCGGAACATCTCTGTAAAATTGCACTACTTGTGGAAGCCAACCAGCAGTAAGGCGGCCAGTATTTAAAATTATATATTTAGAACAAGTTCAAGCTTTTCTTTATATGGCGAAAGGAGTCTAGCAATAAAACCTTCCCTTCCTTATAGCAGCATATGAATCCATAAAGAGACAATGCAAACACGTGAATGTAAGATGTAGAAGCTAAATATGCTTTATTTAACCCCGGAAGGCACACATACTTGCGACCAATTTTTGGAATACTTCACGCAAACTTTGCTCTGCCCGCTGCTTTGGACCTTCACTTCCGTCCCCAAAGGGACATTCCCACTGGAGCGACCTTCCGTCTTGTCAACAACCCCCTCTCGCAAGCGAATGGGCTCGTTCATAAGCTCGAGATGGCAGCTAACTAACAAAAAACAAAAAACGAAAAAGTTCCCCAAAGGAGAGCTTAGCTTTCTACGAAGAGCACAAAGAAACAACTAAGAAGGCCGCGAAATAAAAGGTACCCGTTGCTGATTCAACCGTAACGAAAGCATGTTTATGTTCACCCGCTCTAATATCTAGAGATTTCTTGGAATACATGTCCTTCTCTAGTATAGCTATGGTACCTAGAGCGCACTCCAATCGGTGTGCTCAGCGCCATATGACTCCCATGCCTAAAAATGTGTCCCCAAGTGCAAACAAATTACGCCTTAGAATCCGGCGTGTCATGTTATCATATTTGGCGATTTTGGATGGGGGGCTTGAAATCTCGCCAAAAAGTAGGGGCGATCGCGAGGGTCGCTGGCGTCGCTTTATCTCAACTCCCCGCTGATGAAGCTTCTGTAAACTCTCAAGCTGAAGAGTGACACGTGGCAGAACAGACGTCTTCCACATCCATCACCGCTGCACTGATACCACCGGTATCGCGGCCGGCGAAAACATGACACCTTTATGACGTCATCGGGTGGTAGCTGGGGGCCACTCTTTAGGGCGCGGTAAGCACACCAGTCGGAGATGCGTTCTAGGTGCCATATCATCACAGGAAGCATGTGCTCACTTCTTTACGGTTCAGGGTGTAGTATGAATAATATCTGCGATTCATATTCCCCTTGGCATTGGTAGTCACATAACCATGTCGTAGAGAAGCACGAAGAAGGAACGCGCGATGCGTGGTCAATAAGTATCAGACAAAATGCGAGGCTCGAAAATTACGTTAGTGTTTTACGCCCTCGACTCGTCCGAGCGGAGAACGTGCTGATGCTCAACAATATTGCGAGGCTGAGCAGCCCACGTCTGAGCGGTATATAGGTGTAGTCACACGCTGACGTTGCGCTTTAAGCAAAACGAGAGTCAAGGGACGCAGGATATGCCAAACAAGATAAAGACGGCGCTGCAGGAATGGATTAATCCTGATGTTAGACATTGAAATACGGCGACCTTATTATCTAATTGGACTGACATATCAAGATGTGTTTAGCGTTCATTATATGAATGAATTGAAATGTTCCTGTTTTAGAAGCCTCCAGGGCTAGGATTCAAAATCTAGGAAACCTAGAATGTGTTTGGTTCATGATAGAAGAGGCAGCTAGCAAGCCAAAGGACGTAGTCTTTACTGAATTAATGAAGTTCAAACCTACGAATGCTTTAGTTTATTATATCTGGTCGTCTCCAGATCAGGCTACTTCTAGTGTACACTTCTCGTCTTTTCCATATATGCGAATTGCAGTGGCTCTTCCGAGAATCGCACTGGTATCGCGACAACATAAAACACTACACAACCAGAAGTTAACTAGTCCAAAAAAGTGGATTATTAAATACAATGCGAAGACGCATGGCCAGAAATTGGTGACAGGCGCTGCATTTGTCTGTCTCCGTATGGCGTATTCACCTTTAATTTCTGCGCCGCGTGCAGAATTCCCGCCAAAGCTGAGTGTCTGCAGGGTGAAAAAAAACCCAGTAATTTCAAAGATAAAATACCCGTCCTTTGGGAATGATTATCTACGTTAATGCGAATAGCATCAAACGGTGCGGAGTTATGCGCGTTCGTCAGGTGGCCGGCACACTCTAGATACTCCAGCCCACTCTTGAGGCGATTCTAAATTTGTTGACACTTTCACAGCCCTGCGCACGATCTCCGCAGCCCAGCACGTGCGTTTGTGTCACTTAGGAAGGCGAGCAAAGCACGCGCCATACGCACAAACACTCAAAATGGTACCGACCAGACTTTCTGGCGTCTCAGCTAGTCTCAACCAACGGTACTCTAAACGGTTGTTTATATCTTTACCATAGGACGTGCTTTACAGCGCTGTCACAGCTACCGGTGCGCGCGCGTTCCATGCACGAGGGCTCATTCCGCTCTCGTGAGGCTGAGCACGGCCGCTACATCACCCTCTCCCGAGCGCGGGAGAGGGTGCATGAGACGCGCGCGCACCGGTAGCTGTGACAGCGCTGTAAAGCGCGTCCTATGGTAAAGATATAAACAACCGTTTAGAGTGCGTTGAATGACTGCCTTCATAGCTCAATAAAGGAAAAAAAAAACTTTCTTCATAGCTCTGTGGTTAGCGCGTCTGCCTGCTGATCAAAGGGTCAACGGTTCGAATCCCAGCCGGCGCCGGTCTTTTTTATTATTTATCGACCCGCGGCGTAAGAGGTTAGATAGCCAGCATAGATACATAGATAGACGAAAAGTGCGTGAAGTATCCAAAGAATGCTATTCGCATTAAAAATAAGATAATGAGGGTCTTGCGGGTGGGACATACTGATAACGTTCTTATTCTCCATTACCATTTCATGGCGATACTGCCTCTAAGAAGAAGTATCGGAGCTTCTAAACGATTTTGCAAAATTCATCGCACGCATTCCTATAATTTTTTAGCTGACTTGGTGTGCGATATAATTGGGTACCTTCAGACATAACTGCGTTGTGAATAAACATAGGACATAGAACGTATGTTATTATTCATGGTTGATTCTTTACCTATATGTGTCCAGGGATGGATTGTCAGCTTATGTATTTGCGGCACTTTGATTTTTTGTACGCTTGTATGTCCTACCTAGAGACATATTCCTACCTAGAGAGACATTCTGTTATTACTAATAGTTAGCATGGTTTTCGTAAGCACCATTCAACGGAATCAGCGCTCTTAGTACAAAAACAGCAGATCATTGAAAGCTTTGAAAACAAGGAACTTATTTTGGGTATATATATTGATTTTTTGAAAGCGTTTGACTTAATTAATCACACAATATTGCTGGAAAAGTGGGAGCGCTATGGTATTTGTGGAACTGCTCTGAACCTATTTAGATCTTACCTGCAGTACCGTACACAATTCGTTACCATTAACAACTATATTTCAACCACTCGAAAAATTGAAACCGGAGTACCTCAGGGTGGTGTGCTCGGGCCACTCTTATTTATTATTATTAATGATATTGAAAATAGTGTACCACAGGCAAACATTGTTTCTTATGCTGACGCCACAACTATTTTTATTATGGGCCACACAGCGGATGAAACAGAGAGAGCACGGCAATAAGAGTCCTTTCAAACATCGATTTGTGGACGAAAGTAAACGGGCTAAAAATAAACGCTGATAAAACTAAATGTGTGTTGTTTCGACCACGAAATAGACAAGTACATAATTTGCTTCAAATAACTTTAGGCTCTTCAACACTTCAAGTGGTAAAGTCGGTAAACATATTGGGCGTTTATTTCACTGAATCGTTGTCATGGAATGAGCACGTTGATTATATACATCAAAAAGTTCGTAAATCTATTGGTCTCCTTTGTAAGAATCGTGATGTCTTTCCAACAAGTGTTAAATTACTTTTATTTTATTCTTTGATTTACACTCACTACGTGTATTGCCATTTAGTTTGGGGCCAAACAACGATGCAAAATATAACAAAACTACTACTAACCCAAAAGAGGGTTCTTCGAATAGTCGCAAATGTACCATTCTTGCACCCTTGTCGGGAGCTCTTTCTTAAACGTCATTCCTATTGACCACTGGTACATATTTCGCTTGCTGGTGATGTATGATACGATATTAAAACATAATAATATTTTTTTCCTTTTCGCACTGTCAGGCTTAACAATACTAGACCATAAATATGTCACACGTCACGGTGAAATTTGAAGCGTTTCAATACCCCGTACGAATTACGGCTTTACATCATTAAAATACGCATTACAATCTTTACTTAATAAACTCGAAGCCAATAATATCAGCATCTATGGGACATCAAATCGAATGTTGACAAAAATCATATTAGAGACAGCGTAATTTTTAGCTCTAGTGCCTGGAGTTTTTTTATCTGTGGTAAAAGTTGTTTCTACTTTAAAAATATTTATTTCGATGCATTCATACTGAGTGCAACAATGTGTGTGCTCGTGATTGTGTTTTAGTGCTCATTTTTGTGTTTTTTTACAATGCTGCTTTCCCGCCTAAGTGTGCTAGGGTGCCAGGACCTCGTCAAGCTGCAACCGCAGCTTTTTGTCCTGACGTCCTCCCTTTTTGTCGCAACCAGAATGGGAAATAAAATGCATTTGTATTATTATTATGTATATTCACTTTCCGTTAGGTGCAATGCTGTCGCCAATAAAGTTATCAAATGAATTTAAAACAAAAAATGAAAGTTAAATGAGGCAAACTAATTAATGCAAACATTTAGAGAAAGGTACAACGCATCTTGCGTCAGAGATGGAAGGATGAGTGACTTGAAGCGGCAAGTAATTGGTACAGTCATACACGTAAAACATTCAGGAATATTCTGATGAAGACCATTCGATGATACTCGAGAATGAGCTGGGATTTCTTAGAAGGGTACAAAATTAATAAAAAGGATCCGGACCGAGCGGGATTCAAACCCCATTTCCCTGTGCGACAGCCGCGTTCGTTGCCAACTCCGCCACGCACGCTGCAATACCGCCAAAGCTTCGTTTCACCTTGAAGTCCAGACGCAGCCGACGCCACGAGCTGATGGAACCAATCGTCAAAAGTGCACCATCATGATCTTCGTCGCGTTTATGGACGTAAGCTATCATTGCCGGTCCAGTCTTAAAGGACACTGGATAGCGTGACTGACTATTAACTGACGCAGAGATCGAGACCATGTAGCTGAATGTACTATGCTTCATAAATTTCCCTAGCCACTTTTTTTTTTTGTGAGTATCGAATTAAAAGTACCGAGCTCTCATGCCTGCATCTACGTTCCACGTTCCCTAAGAAACACAAAAACTGGGGGTGTGCGAATATTCGCCATTTTCGAATAACGAATCGAATATTACCCTATTCAATTCGTTAATCGAATCGAATAATAAGTTTCAAAATTTTCTTATATTTTCCGAATAATTTTTGAATAGTCGTTATGGTGTCGTGCCGGGAGATTCCCTTCATAGGCGTCCCACGACGCGCCGGCATACCTTCCATACGTGCCCGCAAGATGGCAATTCTTCTCCTAGACAATGATTATCATCATTGGCAGCAGCAGTTTCTCTCTATACGTACGTTGCTGTTGCCTCCATTGGGAACCACTGTGTTACACGACCAACTGATAAGTATAACCCGCATGTAAGCGATTTGCCGAGAAACGCGACAGGCGACGTCGACCCGCTTCGCTGTCGCTCGCTCAGTCGCGCGATGAGGCAAGCCGCATGAAAGTGGCATGAGCAAGTGACCAAGGCGATGAGGACGTTTTCTAAAATCAAAACACCGAGCGACGCGACGAGCGACAGTGAGAAATCTCCGTCCCTCGCTGCTGACTCTCGTCGCTGTCGCTCATCTTGTCGCTCGCTAAATCGCTTATATGCGGTTCAGCATTTAGGGACCACTTTCGCACGAGAACTGCTCGTAAACGCTTTCGGAAAGCGTGTCGTGGAGACGTTTCAGAACTGCTTTCAACGGTACCGCCGCTCTGTAGAAGCGGGAAGTTGTTCGAAGAGAAAGTGCAGTAGAGCTTTGAAGTTTTTCGGCCGTTCCCATGCAACCAATTGAAGAAGCCACAACAGCGGCTTGTGTCAAGTCTTTCCCAACACTTTCCATGGTTGTTCCACTTCTTCAGTGTGTGAAGATGTTGCTTTTTGAGGGCGCAAGTGGAACAAGACAATGCGTTTCCCCGGAATTTTCTCAGATCAGTGAAAACAAGGTTTCTGGACGTAAGCAGACAGGCACATCACGCCCTTGCCACCTTCTTTGATCCTCTATTCAAGGACATCTGCTACAACAAGGAATAAAAAGAGAATGTTGAGTTCCTACTAAGTACCATGCTTCAGGATGTGCCAGGCTAAAGCGCACTGTGATTTTATGTTTAGCATCCGCGTGAACCGTGATATTATGTTTAGCATTCTAATACTTTCGTAGCTTTTGTCTCTATTTAATTATATATTGTTGAACTCTAGTCATTATCGTCTAGTCGCGTTTTTATAATGTTTTAAGAAACATTTTGGAACTATAAAGGTAATTTTATAATCCCTTTGCTCTTCGTTAGTAGCTGTCTACTTACTATTCGGAAACTATTCGAAAATCATTTGATTCGTATTCGTATTCAATTCGGTGCCACAATTGTTCGATTCGTATTCGATTCGGTTTCAAAAATTACTATTCGCACATACCTAACAAAAACCAGCCTCGTGCAGGGAGCACTGTTTTGTTTTTAGGTGATGCAAATGCACCGGCTCCTATCACGAACATAAGGAATAAGAGTCCAATGCACGCTACTGAATCTCTAAAGAAACCCCCTGAAATGCTGTTCCCTGTGAGACGGATATCTGAGAAGACTTTTGCTGAGAAAAAAATACTATTTTGTCCTAAACTGTGAAGAAAGTTTAAGTAGGGACACCAGAAAATCTGTTCATCGATATAATTTTGGACCTATTGTTTCTTTTTTTAGGGACTATGGGTTAAGGCCGGTTCAGACACTTGCGTTTGAGTGCGTTCGACTGCGTTGCGGCGAGAACCGAAAGCGAGTCACCGGCACATCGGTGCTTCGTATGAAGCGTGGAATCCAATTCAAGAAATCTTCTTGGCACGCGATATAAGCAGCAGGGATGTCCTGGTGTCTCGCTGCCGCAACGCAGTCAAACGCAGTCAAACGCAACTGTGTGAACCGGGGGGGGGATCGGTGGCCGAGTGGTCTAGCGCACACCAGCTCGGAGCACGTGGAGCGAAAGCTCGCGCTGCAGAACCCAGGATACTGGGTTGAATTCCCGCCCCTGCCCGTTTCGATCTGGATGAGCATCGTACCGGCGTGCGGTCGTGTATCACTACTGCGTGGTGCACGTTAAAGACCCCAGGCTAGCGGTTTGTACTGCACTGGCTAAATTGCTCATCTACAGCTGGGAGACTCGTCGCCCTTGAAGGCAGACCAAGTTCTAGGCTGTATAAACATTCACACAACCCAATTTTTGTGTGAACCGGGCTTTACATCTTCTGGTTTCTGATAAGGAGGGTAGATTTGTTGTGTCAGAACACATATTTAAAGAAAAGTCTACACAAGCCGTGTCAAAAAATTTCAAACCTGTTCCAGATGTGGTTTTGGACATGGTGAAGACACCTGCTGAGCAACTGTGTAGGCAGCTTCAATCAGAAAGGCTTCGAAAGTCTGCACAGGAGGCTCGTGGTTTCAATCTGGAGGTCTTCTTCCCGGTGGAGGACATTGTGCCGTTCAGGGCGATTTCTACGCAGAGAGCGTCATGGCAGTTGCATGTCTGGAAGTATCTCCAGCATCACCTATCGCCGTTGAAGTTAACTGATCTTTTTTAGAGCACAGCTCTTAGGCGCCCGTTAACGGCTTGAGCGGCGTTGGCGTTGCAGTCATCGTCGGTGTAATCGCGCGGTGCATTATGGGAAACGTCCCATAATTCACCGCGGTGACGCGCGCGTTGCAATATGGCACGTTTCCCATAATGCACCGCGCGGGAGGGAGGAGGAGGGGGAGGAGGAAGGGAAGGAGGAGGGGGAAGAGGAGAGGAGAAAAAGGAGGGGAGGAGGAGGAGGAACAGGGAAGAGGAGAAGGAAGAGGGGGAGGAGGTGAAGAGCACGGAAGGAGTTAATGAGGAGGGAGGAGGAGAGGGTACGGATGAGGAGAAAAGGCATACCGTCCCCTTCATACCCTCCCCTCCTCCTCCTCAAGAGCTGCGCTCTAATTCGGCATTATAGAAAGTTGTAAACGCCTTGCATTTTAGAGCGCAGCTCTTAGGCGCGCGTTTCCGGCTTGAGCGGCGTCGCCATCGGCGTAACCGCGCGGTGCATTATGGGACGTGTAACGTCACTGATGACGTCATCAGTGACATCACTGATAACGTCATTGGCACCCGCATCGTCATCGTCACTGATGACGTCATCAGTGACGTCACTGGTGACGTCATCGGCATCCGCATCGTCATCATCACTGATGACGTCATCAGTGACGTCACTGATGATGTCATCAGCATCCGCATCGTCATCGTCACTGATGACGTCATCGGCATCGTGACATCGTCACGTGACCCCCAGGTGACATGACCCCCCTGAGGTCAGGTGACCCCCTCCCCCCCGAGGTCACTTGACCCCCCCCAGTACCCTTCCCTCCTCCTCCTCAAGAGCTGCGCTCTAGTTCGGCGTTACAGGGAGTTGAAGCGGCTTCACTTTTTTTAATTCAAAACTCTAAAGAATTAGTAGATTACCTAAGCTATGACAACCCTGGAAGTTGTGATCTGGTTTCTATTGACGTTTACAGCAATATTTCTTGCGCGAGACTCATTGTTGAGACCTGTGTCTGTGTTGTCCCCTTTTTCTTCTCTTTTTTGTCCTACGTCTCGGGTTTACAATGTTGTTTACTCATTTTAGTTTGCGGCTTTTCGTCCGTTTTAAATCGCGCGCCACAAAGTTGGTAATATTGGTCACGGAGTAGCTGCTATACGTCACTCCGTGACGTATAGCAGCCACTCCGCGCGCGTCGAAAGAGCGGGAGTTTCAAATGTGGAAAAGTTGTGACTCCGACTAAATTACGTCCTGTGGCGTAAATATTGCTAGTAAAATTTGTTTTTTCGCGGAAGATTTGTTTTGTGACATGCTTCTCCTAAATAGGCATTAAAAAACACTTTTTTTTCTTTGCAGTTACCCTTTAAGTGTCCTCCTTTAAGCCCGAACCACATAGGGCGTATTTGCGACGCATTTACGTGCGTTTTGGCGGGCGTAATCCTGACGTACAGCGGGCGTCGGCATGAGCGCTTCCTCGGTCGGCGTAAATGCGCGCGTATTCGGCGATCCGACCGAGACAGATCTTGGCGCTTCGGCGTATTTCGGAGTGGCGTATCCGGAAGCGTACGGCGCGGTGCCCGCCAATCAGCTCCCGAGTTGAGAGCCGGAAGTTGCTCGAGAATCGGCTTGCCTAGCTATGCGGCGGCTGGCTGGCTTGACTCAGCCGCCGAAAAGGGAGCTCGCTTGTCGCGTTCACCGGTTTATCGGCGAACTGAACGAAATCGCTATATCTCTTTGGAACAAGCGATGAACGACTGAGACAGAAGGCAATACCATCTATGTTGCGGGCGATGTGAATAAATTACAAAAGTAATGGCTTTGAGCAGAGATCGCGGCCGTCCTCCTGCCGGGAGTTTTTGGCAACTTGACGTTTCCAAGGAACATTTATGAAACAGGTGTTTCAAAAATAGGCTTTGGTTGCTGATTAACATTTAGTTATTTCTGTCCCTTTGCGTAGCGTAATAATATAGCAGCCGATCTACATTTTGTCTCGTTTCATGAAAGGCGCGAGTCGGGCTACACTGCGCCAAACGCCGAGAAGACGTCGACGAAAAGCACCGTGTGTGGTTTGGCGACCTTCCCCTCTTCCCTTTTGTGAAAAAAGCGCCCTACCAAATCGCGTGATTACGCCCGCTGAAACGCGCGTATTCGTCGAGAATACGCGCTATGTGGGTCGGCCTTTAGCCGTCGTTCTCGACGTTGTCCGAGACGTCGTCCTTGAGACGTCGTTCTCGACGTCGTCCTAGACGTCGTTCTTAGTCGTCCTAGATGCCGATCTCGGCATCGTCCTATACGTCGTCCTTGGGGTAGTCCGAGACATCGTCCTAGTGGTCGTTCTAGACGCCGGACTTGGCTTCGATCTCTGGGTAGTAGTCTTCGACGTCGTCCTAAACTTTAATACGTAAATAAACTTTACTCGAAAACATTTCACCCCCGGGACTATTATACTTTCGCCTTCCAACACGAAAGCAGAAAAGATATTACTCGTGTAATATTTTTCGTAAATCGCGTTGAAGGTTTCGCCACAAGTCTCTCACGCTGGTCGTCCTGACGAAGCTCTCACAGTGCTCGAACAATCGGTTCGTGCCGAGATCATGGGCGTATTTCTTGGCCTCTCGCGTTAGGGCGCTCGCCCTCTTCAGGTGTATTTTTCGTTTCTCACTTTTGCAGATATGGAGTGCCGTTGGTATCCGCTCCTGTTCCACGGGGTTAGAAGGTACGCTTCTGAATCTGGCGTGTTCACGTCAACCCTTCTCTCGTCTGTGGCCTGTTTTGTAGCTGTGTTTGGGATTTTAACGATCTGTTCGTGTTGGATGCCATCTCTCTGTTCTTCCAGGATTTTGCGGTAGTCGTCTTATACCACGGTTTGTGTCTGCCGCTTTTTCAGGACGTCATTTTTCTTGCCTACTGGAGACCCATGAAGATCGGGAGGTGATCGCTTCCCTACGTGTCTTCCAAGAATGACCCTCGTAAGTCTTTTTCCCGCTGTCCGCAAATGCGAAAGTCGCATCTATAATAGAATTTCTTTTTTGTGAGGTGGTTGGTGACTCTGTGGGTTTGCACGGGTAGTTTATCATCGCCGTCCCGGCCTGTTCTGCCCGGGGTCCGCGTGAGGTGGCACGTTCCCTGAGTGCCTCACTATGTCAGATGAACATGAAATTCAGCTCGCATGATCACGAGGTTGTCGGGATATTATTTTCAGAGGTGCATTATCCACATGTATTGGCGTGATCGTTTTTGCGCTCCCCGCTGGTAGGCCGAAGCGACGAGAGTGCTGTGCTTCTTTAGGTTCGGGAGGGCAATTCAAACGCTCATGATCTCTTGCGAGGTGATACATTACTGGAAGGTGTAGACTTGCACATGAGGAATGTTTCGTGAACTAAGACAGCCCCCTGGGCGGTCGTTACCGCACTTTTGGCGTTGCTCTTGTTTTTCATTCCCCCCGGTTGGTGGATCATGGTCGGACAGAAGTAACCCTTGTAAAGTGCTGATTGTCGAACGAGTTGGTATGGTACGTGAGAAAACATGATTGCGCTTTAAGACAGGGACATATATGAAGAACAGACACCACAGAGCGCTTTGTAGTGTCTGTTCTTCCTATGTCCCTGTCTGAAAGCGCAATTATGTTTTCTTAACCCTTGTAACCGGGTAGGGTGATGATGTATGTTCTTATTTTTAGATGACTAGTATAGATTGCCGTTTTTTGTATCCGGTGTCTCTGATGGAGCCCTGCTTTGCTTGACGGGAGTGTCCGGCAGTTCCACTCCAGGATTCGTACAGGGGTCTCAGCAGCCATTAGCGGGCAGGGAGTAGCCGATCGGTCGAGATGTTTCTCCCAGCCACCTCCAGAGGGCTCCGGAGCGCCTTATTTTGGTCAGAAGGGCAAACGGATGCCAAGAGGAGAGACACTCTCCCGAATCGCCCCGCGTTCACGAAGCCACGGAGACTTGCGCCGCGTGAGATCACGGGGCGCCACAATGTGGAACTTCTAAAACTAATACAATAATCGGCAGTAGACGCGCATGGACTTGTAGGGACTATGGGAGCATCTAGAATTTGTTAATAAATAAACAAGGCCGCAGCGGGCGCCAGTCACATGGCTCTCCTTTAATCCGTTGTGTGCCGCTCTACCTTTTCCATTCCGGCGGCCGCTTTTCGTGGCGATTTGCCAGGCTTTGTCAGTATATACGAGACTATGCCTCTTGTTATATGCTATTTCTTTGTATTTTTCCAGGGAGCTCGTGCACTGAAGATCGGATACTACAAAACGAAATTTAATAAGACAGGTTATCAAAGATATCGCCTAGCGCCCGCTTCACAAGCAGGAGATACAGGATTGAATCCCGTGGGAGGCAGGCAATCTTTTTCAAATATTTGGAAACATCGACGACGGACGTCCTACGCCTTACGCCTATGCCCTACCACGACAACATCAAAAACTACAACTACACCGGACGTTATTTCCAGTGGTGGTAGGACGCCATAACAGCCATCGCTGTAATAAACTAGTGAGTTTCCGTATTGCGTATCAGGGCGAACGCAAACAATGTGCGTTAGCGTTAATGTTGCGTTTTCCGCCCTGCAGGTGTGCGTAGCCCAAACAGGGGCCCTGCATTCGCGCATGGCGATGACGCGCATGTGTAGATTGGAGCACGTAACGCTAACACAAACTCACAGCGTCTGCGTTTGCCCATATACAAATTACTAAAACTCTGTGTTCAAGGGTCACTCATGGGCTGAGTGGTCATCCCCTTCCGGACACCTGGCAATTTAATTGCCACAAATGTGGGTCTGTCCAGCAGTTTTCTGACACGGAGATCAGAACGCAGCACCATAGTCAAAAACAATATGAATTCCTGAGGTGTTCAACTCATCGCGAAGTGAGAAGGGCACTTATCGATTCACATCATTGCAATGCATGAAGGCACAATAGCCAAGGCAAGTCAATCTAAAACTATTAGATAATAATAGCGCTCTCATAGGTTAGGTCTGTTTGCACGTCTATTCTCTAATAATGACTGGATCCATGAGGCAGAAAAGCGACGAATTTTACGTGACAGTGGTCCCTGTGCGTGTGATCTCAAAGCAGTGGCTGTTGAGTAGCACACAAAGCGAACGTGCGGCCGGGCAAAGTTTGTTCATTTCTCGCCCCAAGCTTATTCCTTCTAGTTCAGGCTTTATTTCAGCTGTAAGTTAGCGCCTGCCTTGTTTTTTCTCCTACTTGCAAAACGTTTTTAATATGTTTTTTTATTCAGCCAGAGTTTTTTTTTCCACACTTTTTCTACAAATATTTTCGCACTTTCCCTTGAGCTAGATTGCACAATGCAGCTCAGAAGACACTTCAGACCTTTAAAACGCTCTTAGGAACATTTTCCAAGGAACTGTGAACGTTGCAATAAGAGTAGGTTGTAGGGATCTGCAACATGCCGCCTGGGAGAATATCTTAGGCATGGTTCATAAACTTGTGTTTGTTTACAAGCAACTGTGTCATGCAGTCTTGTGCTTCCCTGTGATCACTTACGACAAAAACACACTGCCGCAAATTATCGGAATTTTGAGTTTTGCATACATCTGTTATATATTTTTGTGCATCATTTTTAACCAACGGACTGAGAACCCTTTGAAAATGTTATAAACAATTTCTCATATATGGTACGTACATTTCATTGTGCAAATACTGCAAAATAGTCACTTTGTTTACTCCAAATATAAATTTAGGTTCAGGCTGCCTCATTGACGGCGCCAGCATGTCGGTATGTTCTTTAGTCGCAAGGGAGTGCAAGGCTGCGGGAGGGTGGGTATTGCACTCGGTGGCAACCAACCCCAAGTGTGTGAACCAGCCTTTGCGCTTCACCGACGCTCAAGTCCCAATGCTCTGACCACACACGTGACTCAGCTATAACCAGTGTTGTCGGTTACGCGTTAGAAGCATTACCTGTAACGTGTTACTTTTTGGTGACGTAGTAACGTACTTTTTACATTTTCAAGACGGTAACACTTAGTGAACTTTCGTTACTTAACTCGAAAAGCGGGTTATATACTTAAGTTTTTCGTTCCATCTTCTTCCCATGACTTCAAAATAATTACACTTCATTGGCTTTTACCGCGAAGTTATGCATTTTTGCGTTTTCGCCTTTTATTTTAGTTACGTTATTGTAAGATTGTAAGTTATGTTATTGCAAGCAAAAGAAGATCAGGTATTTCTGTTAAATTCTTGATTATACATAATGTTTTTTCTTCTTAACAGTGCGCTAATGCATACGTGTAACGCCGAAGTAATAAGACGTTTTAATTTTTAAATAAAAAGTAATGCAAAAGTAACTTGCGACCTTTTATGTATAACGGTGACGCTAAAGCGTTTCTTTTATATTGAGGTACCGAAGGTCGGTAACGCGCACCCGTCATTCCCAAGTAACGATTAGCATATTTTGTTAATTTGTTTGTAACGTCACCCCAACAGAAGTTGATTCCTATTTCAGTGATGTCTCAGTACCGTTTTCACTCACGCTGACAACGTCTCAGAAAATGTATCGACGCACGTTGGGCTCTCGATCTCCAATGTCACTCTCTCGGAGGCTGGAATATTTGCATGCCTAATTGCGCTAGATACTAAAGAGACGTGTGGCCACGACGGCATTCCAAATGCGTTTTGATTACGTTATGCGGAGTGGTGCTCCATGTTTCTTTCCATAATCTGTACGAACTCCTTAAACGACGGCGTACTCCCTGACAAATGGAAACTTACCAAGATTGTGCCTATCTACAAATCCGGTGACTCGCTCTCCGCAACCAGATTTTGGCCTACTTGCTTACAATCTTCGTGTAACGAATTACTGGAGCACATCGAATTCAAACACGTGGCCACCTTCCTTCAACAATCAAACTTCTTTTACGCCAGCCTACACGGCTTTTGAGATCTACGTCAACAGTGACTCAGCTGAAAGAAACATTTCATGGCATTGCAGAAGATTTAGATGGGCAGGAGCAAGTCGGTGTAGTGTATATGAACTTTTCTAATGCCTTTGACCCTGTGACGTACCTCAAGCTCCTGTAAAAAGTCGGGATTATTCTAAATAACAACAACCTAATCAAGCGGTTTGAATCATGTCTTGTAAGTCGCAGTCAAAGTTCTATTTGTCGGAGAGGCTACCTCCGATAGCCTATGACTTTTTTATTCTTTTTCGTGTGTTCCCCAGGGGTCCGCCCTGGCTCGTGCCTCTTTTATTTCTTATTTTATGAACGACGTGGGTAGTAATGGTTGAATGGAGACAAGAATGTTCGTGGACGACTGTATCTTGTTCCGCGAAATAAAATTACCAGAAGACCAGCTTTACCTCAATAAATGATTGCAGGATTTCTCGAACTGGTATGACCTTTACAAAGAAAAAAACGCTCGTTTTCTTTGTACAGCACCGTAAACAACCATAAAAGGGAGGTGTGCTGGGCCAGTTGGTATAATGACATGTTGAACATAACAGCGCAGAAATGACGAGGACAAACGAAAGGAACAGACAAGACGAACAAGCGCTGACCCTCAACTGAAACATAATACGCGAAAATAAAGATGAAAGCACCGAAAAGGCTCGCACAATAAAAGAGCGTGCCACGGACACAGTTTGATGGCAGTATACACACCAGATAGGCCCTTCTGTGATTGAAATAATTTATGGCTTAAAACTAGGACATTTTGAGTCAGAGTTATTCTGTGTGCCCCATATTTTAAACTATGTGTACTATGCCTTTAAACTGTGTCTGTGGCGTGGTCTTTTATTGTGCGAGCCTTTTCGATGCTTTCAACTTCTTTCTCTGTGTAAAATATTTCATTTGCGAATCAGAGCTTCCATCTTGTGTGTCGTTATTCTTTGTCCTTGTCTATTGTGCGGTGTTATGCTAAACATAAACAACCACTCTCCCCCAAGCGTGTCCAACTTTAAATACCTTGGCGTAACAATTTCAGCAGACCTACGGTGGAACATTCATGGGAATACAATTGTACTCAAAGCCCAACGTAAACGCTGGTTCCTAAAACGTAATCTAAAGCATTGTACCAGCTCAACTAAGCTGACTGTACCTTTCCTCGATTTGATAATCATCATAAGATACTATTCCAAACATCACATACAAAACTTTTCCAGACATCAGATTTACAGTTGGCGATTTCCGACCGGAACAAACTCCCAGCCAACATTGTGTCTTTAGTAAATGTCGACGAATTTGAAAGTGCCCATGCTTTATACAGCGTAAATTGATATTATGATTTCCATGTGTTTTCAATATATTGCGTTTTTTGCATGATGTCTGTTCATATTACTACTGTTCTGTTTTCTTTGTATACTCTTGGATTCCCCCCCCCCCCGTCATGTATGCCCTTTTGGGTGCTTGTGGGGTACACATAAATTAAATAAATGAAATGAATTGAAATGATATGAAAACCTTGATTCGATCAATACTCGAGTGCGCATCAGCTGTTTGGGAGCCTTCTACGCAAAGAAGTAGAAACAAACTGGAAATGGTTCACCGAAAAGCACTACGTTTCATATATAGTAAATATAGCACCCTTGATTCTATGTCCCCTCTCTCCACACGAGCTAAGTTAGACGCACTAAAAGAAACGCGCTACCACACTTGGATGGTTTTCTTCTTTTCGATATTATACAATTCTTTTAATATAAACATAGTTAAATACTTGAAACCGAGATTGTCACACATAGTTACAAGCGTCCACAGTAAGTGCTGATGCGCTTTTGTTGTTCAGAATGTTTCAAGCAGATTATTCTTCCCGATCTTCATTAAAATTGAAACAAGCTTCCTCCAGAGGCTACAGAGTGTGACAGTGGTGACATGTTTTTCAATTGTTTGCGGAATTGTATTTAGAAGAATTACTCCCATGTGCTTTGATGAAACCGCAATTTGTTTCGGGAAACACGTGGGAGCTTTGTCCTGGATGGCCATCTTTTTAAGTTGTGTCTTAAAGTGTACTTTATTTCATTTACTAAGTTCTGTTCAATTTCTTTTAAAAGTTGTTTCTTTTTTTGTGTATTTATGTTATGTACCCCCTGCACCTGCTATGACTCTAAAATACGAGTTAGCAATATATCTGGAAAGAAAAAAAAAGCCTTAGCTATAATTGTATCTGACCCGCCGTAACTTTTTCGATCCAATCTAAGACGGACATCCAATCAGCAGAGGACAGGACTAGCGGGCAATGGGAAGGGAGGACAAGGCGAAGAAGATGAAATGCATGAGGTCAAGGGACAGGAGACCGAAATTACTGTAACCTCACAATGGCACTCACCAGAACGTGATGTATTGAGGACAGAAGAATAACTTTTTTTTAGATTGATTGTTTTCTCGGTGCAATTCAAGGCACAATGCATTTTACTCAAGAATGGCCCCGGAAAATAAATGTAACGCCAAAGACGAATGGTAATGTCGCGAATAAATGTACCGTCATGTATTTACAACTCACGACACTGTTAACGCAAACAGACTATTGCCAGTTTTGTTCTTCATTTATCGCAGTAATATTGAGTGTCCTCAAAACTAGTATAGTTGTTCAAAGTGCTCAGTTGAGGTACTAACATAAGTGGTAAACTTTTTGATGCCTGCAAGTGTTCTTTTGAAGCAAAGTGTAAGAATGCGCCGGAGTTGTGTTTTCGCTAACATTGTCGTGGGATGTACAATATACCATTGTTATAATTACCGAGAAATTCGCCATATCTCGCGACGTGACGTTCTGAAGTGATATCACAATGTCACGTGACACCGTGTTAGTTGTGAATGTGTTCTGTACATTCATGAAATTTTGTGAACGGGAGCCTAATGGCGCTGGTTAATTTTGCGGACCTCACGATGACCCGCGGTCCCGCTTTTTTGCTTTCGTGACACATACCTTCCTCGATAACACCGTGGCCTCCCGAGCTTCATTGAGGTTGAAAACATCCCAAACTCGTCGAAGTGCTCTCGAGCCGCGTGGCCTGAGGGCATCCATCGCCGAAGGCATGTTTCGATTGCTTTTGGCACTGACGGGCTCGCAGCGGAACAAACCGGATTTGACCGCGCGTGAGAGGAGACCCTAATTACGAACCCCGGTCCACTAATGGACTCGAGCTTCGCAAAGAAAGCGCGCTTTTTCTTGCTGCGTCCGATTCCTGTTTTCTGCCGCCGTATCACGGGCACTGTCCGAGAAAGAGCGCCCACTTCGTCGATGCAGGTGGCTCCTCGAATTAGAAGCCAAGCTGGGCGAATCGCGTGCACGCCATACCAACAACGCTGACTCGAAGCCCTTTGTATCCCAGGCCCACAGAAATGTTTCTGCGTTTTTTGAGAGAAAACAAAAATGACTGTTCATGAAAACTGTCCTCTGAGCTTTTGTCTTATGCAGAATGTGTTATATGGCTAGTTTTCATGAGCTGAGAGTAATGTCCATGAAAGTACTTCACAAAAACCGTTAAACGGCATCTACAATCAACGGACTTACGACTCACCAAATTTGGCGTATAATACATCCGCTAAACTTGGCAGGCAAGACATCGCTTGCCGAGTTTAGCAATTATGACCAATGCTGGTTTCTAATTATAATTAAATTATTTAATTACAAGGAGACAAATATAACTCTCCTACCGCTGCACATCCAGTGCCTCCCTATTGTATTCAATTCCAGCAAGAACACAAGGCCTGCGCCTTTCATAGACGCACACAGCACCGGAGTTTTTCTATTTACAATGGCAGGGGTGGCTGCCGCTATTTATCTTCGTTTTACAGCCCTGGAGACAGAGAAGACAGCCGTCTCTACTCTCTTGGCAAGTCAGTATTTCGGTGCGTCGATTGTAGTTCTTTGTTTTGGCGCAACACGGAGGCTTCGTGACGCTGTCATGCTGCGCCGGTGGCAGGCCTTTCAACCTTGCCCCTCTCTCGGACGCGAACTATCGACACCGCTAGGGGAAGAGTTGGCGCTGTATGCGCGCTGTCTAACTCAGATTAGCGGAGTACAACGTAATATCCTCGTAGATGATTTGATTTCACCATAAAACCGCAGTAAAAAGCAAGCCACACAAACACTCACTCAAGGACTAAACGTGAGAGGTCATGGCGCTTTGCTGAGCTTGATTGGTTCAACTGCATGATTAGAGCAGACGGACAACAAAATAACGAATGGCGTGAGGTTGCACTACTGGCGTACTTTGATTGGCCCTATCTGCTGGTGGCGTCGGTTGCGCTGTGACTTAAAGGGCATCTCCAGCCTAATATAGGGGTCGTTTGCTTCTTATAGAACCCGTGTAAGGTACCAGAACTTCATCGTGGAAGTGGCCACGAAATTGCAGCTGGCAATTTGAAGAACAACGCATATAAGAGGCCTCTGGAAATTCCCGTATTGCAACTCACTTGATAAAAGAGCCTTGCCGTAACGTGATCGGTATGCCGTCACCTTGGGGCGCTCCGCCCTCCACCGTCCTCACCATCTAAACATGTTTTCCTCTACCGCCGTCCCGTCTGTTGGCGTCGCGTCGGTCGTGTCTCGTTGCTCAACGGTATTTTGAGTGTCTCTTCTAAGAGCGGCTCGATATTGGTAAGGAGGGGAACCGAAAAATGCGTGACCACATGATTACTGGTCGCGGTGCCCTCTTACGCTACAGGTTTTCTCGGACACGAAACAAAAATGTGTGTATAGAATTCAGAGCTTCGGAAATTAAGTCCCTGGTGAAATCCTAGTTATTTCGGTTGAAGGTACCTAAAATGGCGCGAAGCGTCAAGGCCTGCGATGGCTACTTTTAGGCTGGAGAGGCGCTTGGAAGTGATACAGAGTGCATAGTGGATCCACGCAGCGACGCCTTGCCCGCTTCCATGGCACCATGAGGACGTCTTGCAGCGTTTTACAAGTTACAACTAGCGAATTGCTAGTAGACGGGGACTCCAGCACGCGCGTATTCGTCCCTCTGCACCGTACTTTTTTCAAGCTTCAGCGTTGTTTCCGCTCGGATAGGGTCTAAAATCATTTGAAAATGAAGCAATCCGCAGACCTCGACTTCTAGGCGGCACGGCTTCATCCATAAGATTAAGATACATTTCATTATTTTAGTAAGTTGAATATATTTTGATTGATATTTTGGTAGACGAATATACATATCCCATCTGCAAACATAAAAATAAAATATATTATATAATTTTTTTTTTGCGATGTCCCATCAGGAATACGGTTGTAATACGGTAGTAGAATGAGTTTGGTAAAAACGAGAGTGGTGCGAGGCAAATCGTAATTTGTAGCAGGCGGACCCCGAGGAAACGAGCGAAGGAAAAGTGGAGCGAGAGAAAACGGGAAAACAGTACGAACAAACGGATAGGCTCGTGTTTGTTGCCGCTGTATTAAAAGTGTTTAATTCCTTGTGAACGGTTTTGGTTTTCTTTATAGCGTGCACGACTTGAGTGACTTCCTTAAATATTGAGTTAAAAACAACTACCCTAACATCCTGAACATACGCCCAGCCTCGAACTTTGGCCCACCCGCCTTTATACAAAAATATTGATGACAAAGAAAATCTTGATATATCGTCCACCCTAAAAAATGTAGGAATTCGATAGAACTGCGTGCACCTGGACACACCTTTCTTTTCAGGATTCTCCGGACGCACATATGCATGCGCCAATGAAGAACGTTGCACAAGAGCCTGCTACTTGTAATTGACAAAGCGCCCGACTTTACCCGACGCCGAAGTATTTGAAAACCCGAGCGCCGGCTTTACCGCCTCCCCAGCATCGCCCTTCGTCACTTCTTTCGCCCGCTCGCTCGTTCCTTGGTTGAAGCTGATAGGTTTTCTATTATCTTGTTGACTCTGTTTTATTTTTTTAGACTATTTTTTTTTCAATTTACAGATAAGCAAAGTCTAGGGAGCCTAACGAAGGGAACACAGCGGTTTTAGAATCGTGCTTCCACGGAAAAGTTGTTCGCGCTGTATGACGATCGGCGGCGTTCATCGCGTGCATGCAAGCAACGGACTTCGCGACAGTACAACATTCTTTAAAAAAGGCAGGTGGGCGAATCTCGAGGTTTCGCCCACCCGCCTCTTTTCCTCAATCACCTTTTGTAAGAAATCGGGCGTTCGTTTAGGACGTATCGATACGGTACTGATCTTGACAGTTATATTGTGCCGCATCTTCGTGTTTATTAAAGCTTCGCCAACAATATCGGTCGAATGGGACCACCGAGGTCAGCTTGTACTCCCCACTGTTTCAATGTTGCCAAAAAATATGGGAAAATGAAGGACATTCTCCTCCAGACTTATTATATGTATGAAATTCATTAAAAAAAAGTATGAGAAAGAATCGATAATTAATGGCTAAACATTTTCTTGTAAGTATTTTTTTATTTAATTAACGTAATACTTTATAGGAGCGCCTAAAGGACATCAAAGATAAGCGAACGAATTCACGATCAATTTCTCAATAAAAAAACGTTTACGCTGTTGCACATCTCAAAAAGCATGATTTTAGTGTATTATAGAATGCAAGAGAGCGTTGGACCAAACAGAACCAATAGCTAGGCCTGTACACTGAATCTGATGCGTCGTGTATCTCGGTTGAATGCGAGACACATATTGTACCCGAGGTCGGCTCAGCGTTAGGTGCAGGACCTTGTCTTCAATCAGTGCTTAACTAACTGAATCCAACCGGCAGCCTGACGCTGAAGCAGCACTCGCGTCGAATCTGAGCTCCACGATCGATGGATATAGATGACGTAGGCCTTCAGGATTTGCCCTAATGATGATATTTTCATTACAAGTGTATAAACGACGAACCTTGTAAGCATGCGTGTGTCGTTGAAAGTAGCATCGCTTCAGTGAATTTCCGCAAACTTTTTGTTGCGTCATTGTTATACCGATGCTTTTCAGATATTTTTGATTGGGATACATAAAAACATATCTCGACGACAGGATGCTTTCGTACATGCTCCCCGGTCATCATAAACGCAAAAATGTCGTTCTGTTCAATGGTACGTAGCGACTTCTTAAATATCGTTAAGCGAACGCCTTTTCGCTCACTGGCGAGAAGGCTGACATTAGTGACACTTTTTTTTTATAGGACTCATTCACACTAAGCACATCAGTACACTATTGGTGTTCGTAAAAGTGTCTGATTATTACGTAGTAACTAGACTACTGAATATTACACTGCTGCTGTGGTAAAATTCGATGGCCGTCATAATGTGTGGCTGTCCAATTACAGAATCATTTCATCTCAACTCCTGAAAAAGGAGAAATTTTAAGCAGAAAAATAAGATTTCAAACTGTATTTTTACTCATTTCTTTAGTTGATAGATATCAAAAATTATTTGGAACCTTGCGACTCGATGCGCGCAATAATTTTGGTGGCGTGGAGTTATTTTTTTATTATTTAGTTTTTCGGCATTTAGAGGACCGTGGTGCTTTATCAGTGGTTGTATTGCAGCAACCTCTTCAGCTGCTGTTTTCTATTCAATCAGCAAAGGCGAAAGACTAGGCCGACGTGCCTAGATTTCAAAGACACTTTAAAGTTGGGTTTTTTTTGTGTGTTTTCTAAATGTGATAGCATTTCTTTTGGCTTCCCCCTCTCCCCCTCCCGTCCTCTCCCTCCCTGTGGGAATTCTCCTCCGTAACACAAACCAAATGAGCATGTCAGAAAGAGTGGTAAGTGGATAAATTGAGAAGCAGGACAAAACTCTGAAAGTTTCTTAATTGGAATCGAATCCAGTACCCCAAGACTGTGAGCCAGACGCTAAATTATTGCACCAACAGGAAGGCGTGTGAAGCGGTAGTTAATAAATGAGATTACATTTCGTTCCCCAATCGACGCCGCGGAACGTGCATGTGGCGCAAGCGGGTGGCTCATATCTTTACTACCGCTCTACGATGGCTTGGGCGACCGAGGCGCAATCGAAAGCATGAAGCTCGCGCTTGTGTCTGCCATTGCGCAGGTGCTACATATCCTTTCCAAAGGAAGGCGCATCTTGGAAAGGAATCAACGAATATATAATTTTGGGAATATCCGAAATACATTGCGGGAACTAACTGGGATATATGGAGAAGGAGACATCGTGGGCCTAAGTTTCAGTAGTAACACGCCTGAACCAATGGTGTTTATAGACGAAAAGAACGAATACCTGAAAATAGCAAACATTATAATGAACCTTGTAGAAATATAGAAATATCTGTAGGTACGGCTCAATAAGGGACTAAAATAGCTAGATTGCTAGAGTAACATCCAGGGAATAAATATAGAAAAGGGAAAATAAATGCAGCTATTATTAAACTCATTGCACTGTGGAGTTGTAATATGTATGAAGTTGTCAGGGGTATATGCGGAAAAAAGTGGTGGTGATTGGATTAAATGTTGACCATGAGGTAATATGCATGAGGTCTTAGGTTCGATCAGGATTGGAAATTCGACGAAGGAGCCTGGTCAGACTGGCACTGGGGGCGTACGTGAGCATACTAAATGGGAGAGTATAGGGGGCATGGCCTGGCCGTTCCTTGACAGCCGAAAGGAAATTAGTAGATTAAAATGTGAACCAAGGTTTACTGAAACGGAAAATACGTGTTAGGCACGGAAAGTATAGGAGCACGTAGCAATTTAAACACAAAATAGACACCGGATCCCGAAAGCTAATATTTAAATACCTACACACTATTGATGGGTTTGAGCAGACTAGTTCGGTGCAAAGGGAGTAAAAGAAGCTGACCGACAAATCTGTGAGGAAATAATTTAAGAGATATTATCTTTAGAAATATCGGGGTAAAAAAAAACAAGGTATAAGAAAAGAACAGGTGTTTCATAGTTCACGTAGGAGCTCTTTATTGATTGAGGCGAGAATGGATACTGTAAAACCTTTAAAGTTCGCGAGCCCTTAATTTTCGCGAATTTCGCGAATTGAAAAATTCCCGAAATTTACGGGCACGCTAAAATTTCAACCCTTAAGTGTTTCAGTCCAGGAGTCTGGAATTCGCGAAATTTAGTAACCGCGATCATGTCCTTTGTGACCGATTCGCGAAAATAGGGGCCTTGAAAATAAGATTTTACAGCATCTGAAAAACAAAGACGTGTAGAGCTAAATTAAAAACATCGTCTCGAAGTCGCTTTTTATATTAAAAAATTACAGGTGGATACTTACCACTGCTCACGTGTAGGAAGGCGAAAGCATTAAAGTCCTGCAGGTGAAATCTTTTCGAGTCACGTTTCTACACGTAGTAAAGTTTAGGACGACGTATTGGACGACGTCCCAGAGAACAACGCTAAGTATGGAGTCTAAGACGACCTCTAAAACGACGCTGAGGACGACCTCAAGGACAACGCCTGGGACGACGTCAAGGACGATGTCTGAGACGACTTCAAGGGCGACCTCTAGAACGACGTCGAGAACGACGCCTAAATGACGATGTATAAGACGACCTGTGGGACGACGTTTAGGATTACTTCAAGGACGAACTATAGGACGACCTCAAGGACAAAGTCTAGGACGACATCGAGAACGATGCCTAGAGCACAACGTCTAGGACGCCCTCTTAGACGACCTCATGAAGAAGGCCTAGAGGAAGACGTCTAGGACGACCTCTAGGAAGACCTAAAGGATGACGCCAAGAACGGCGTCGTCTTTAAGCATACGATTGAGCAGCACGTGCTTGAGGACGTATTTTTGTGGCCATCTTTCGGGCACAACTCCGCCCCCTTTTTGGAAAAATGAGACAGGGCTTTCGCCTTCAACAATGCACATATGTGTCGTTTGTTATTTTTATGGCGAGACACTAGAACATGTGATTTTGAAGTGCACCGGGATTTGTCCTGCCCCCTGAGGGGTAACGCATTTTGGGGGAGCACTGGGTTTCGCTGGTGAGGATGGAGAGAACAGAAAAACAAAGGATTACAATCAGAAAACAGTATGTTAGGAGATTGGTGGATAAGGTTGGAGAAGTGCGATAATGCACAGAATTGGAACGGCACATAATTTAGCGAGAGACGCATTTTACAGCAAATGTAAGTGGGAGGAGGAAAATGTTTATACGCCAGGAGGCGGAAGCTACCGCCCACTACAAGGTGTATAGCCGACACCATCAATCCATTCATCTACCCATTGACAGAAAACACACGCTTGATGGAAGTGCTTTGGTCGTCTTCCGAATGCCTTGACACCGAAGGAAGGAGAGTAAAAACGACATCGCCAAACAGAAGTGACGGTCCACTGAGACTCAGTATGCTTGCCGTGCCAATAAGAAAAAGAACAACGCTTGGACAAGGGCACCGAACCAAGGTGATTTCCTTCTGCTACCTCCGAGTGATGACTGAGGGAACGAGGTTCGTCTCAATATAATCGCTGAAATATGGTCTTCATAATCAAAACGTCGAAATGTGAAAGGCGTAGTTTTTAGGGAGGCCTTATGATTCTCGCTGCAGACTGCGTCGAAATGAGATAGCATTTCGACGCACTTTGGCATGGAAGCACCGTTGAAACAAAACGTTCTCTTTTCACAAAGGATCAAAAACTCGAACTGTTTAGAGGTCAGGCTATATCATCCACCATCTTCCAGTACATCCCACTGAAGCTTACATGTTTTTGTTCTATTTACGGGTTGATGTTGGCAAAAGCTTCCATCGGTGAAAAAGTCTTAGTTCATGTGAAGCAAACTTTAACGTGCACCACGCAGTGGTTGTACTAGACCGTACGGTGGTACGATGCTCATCCAGATTGTTTCGATCTGGATGAGCTTCGTACCGGCGTGCGGTCCTGTACCACTACTGCGTGGTGCACGTTAAAGATCCCAGGCTATAGCCGTTGTACTGCACAGGCCAAATTGCTCATCTACAGCGAGTGACTTGTCGCAACTTTGAAATGGCTGACCAGCTACACGTTGTCTAAATATCCACACAACCCCAATTATTATCCTGCGCCCTAGTATTATTCTGTAAGCGTCGCAAAGGACTATAGTATGTTTGAAATAGCTTTCATCCCAGTATAGAAAGGGAATGCGGGTGAAGAAGGATTTGACCCACCCTGACATAAAACCCGCACTTCTTTATCGGGTTTGAAAAACACGATGTTCCCGAAACTGTACCTGCTGAATTCCTCCGTGATAAAGAATATTTTATTCTTGATTACATGGGAAACACTACGTGCCCCCAAAATGAGGTAGACGTTTCCGGTGTCCCAGAAATCGACGTGCATTGATGATGTGTTATTCTTTTTGCCACAGACGAGTTCCAAGCTTTAGCTCTTCCAATGAACCTAAGAAAATGATATAGTCAGTCGACAAAACCGACATGGGCTTCGTCGCTGTAGGAAAGTCGAGAGTCACGCTGTCCGTGTATGTTGTGTTTTCAGTTCCACAAACCTGCGTTCTCGGTCTTCAAGAAAATGTGATCTACAAAATACTTGAAATACCTCATGTCGTCGTCGTACGTGATTCGTCATTTAAAGTGTTTTAACACTTCTGAAATAATGCGAAAGCCTTCACGGGCAGGCGTTCGCGATCTCGCGCACCTCAAGCGTCGTTCATAGCTGTGCACTGGCACTCTTAGTTATCTTTTAAAATCCCAAAGAAAGTTGTCCCCGAAGAATAGAAGTTTCGTCGCTCGTCACCAACTTAATTTAACGCAGTCGTATAGACCCTCGAAAAAGAACCACTGACCCCACAAATCCATCCTCTCGTCATCTAGCAAGGCAAACTCGGTTATGAAGCTTCATAACAGGTTTTTATCATCGCGTTATGGTACTGCGATAATAGTAAAAGTCATCAAGATTAGATATTGATAAAACAGAATGTTCACAAAAAGTTATTCACATATTAACTGGCAAATTCGAACCTCACGTCGAGCACCTATGAATTTGTCTATAACAACGGCCCTAGCAAACGATTTGTTTGGAGCACAACGACATGTTATGACGTCGTCACTTACGGGTTAATGTGCACTTGCCTCACAAGGAACGCAATTTTCAAGTCGTTTTAAGGCGCACTGTTTGTCCACAAACCAACTTGCCGACACAACTGCGCATGCGCGCGCAAGTTCCGTGGGAACTTGGGAACGGTTCGATCTAAACGTAATGATCTGCTGCGCGTGATCTGACGGAAACATTTATTTCAATCTGGCGTATGAAGCAGGAAACGTTTGGACCAGTGGTGCGAGGCACACATCGAGGCGGAGATTTGTGTTTGTCCTTTGTCCCACTTGTTCCCCTTCTCCAGGGATTATTCACGTCATGCTTGTCCAGCTCGCATACACCTTTGCATTATCACCAAGAAATAAGCTGGGGTATCGCTTCGAAGCGAAATGTTCGTCTGTAAACGATTCGTCAAGGCATGCGTAGTGGAGTCAACGAATGCCGTCCTGGAATAGGCTCATCGTCTTTCCATGCTTCTGACCTCCTCCGACTGGCGGGCATTGCCGCCGACACCATGGGGCCGCGATTCCAGCTGGTGTATTTTAATAGCCGAAAAAAAAGCGTGTAAAGTGTCGCTCTAAATGTCATTATGGTGGTTGTGGGTGGCTTTGATCATTGGGGGAGCTGCAACGTCGGAAACCTCATGGGTGCTGGGCACCCCAACGCAGGTCGTCCTTGTTGCTCCCGGCTTTGTCTGTGGACGCCGGATCATTCGACCGCCACCGCCACTCAGAGTGCACCTCTTTTGTGGCCTCTTCTTTCTTTCCTATTATTTTCTCGCAACGATCATAACGAGAGCTTGGCTCATGTCATGCTTTTGTTTGCTATTTGAGGTTTGGACAGTAAATAACGAGCCTATCACGGTAAGTACGATGAAGCTGTGGCAGGTTACTTATGTTTATTTATTTATTAGAGATACTGAGGACTTTGTTCAGGTTGGGTTAAAGCAAAGGATGCAGCCGATAAGTGGTTTCTTCACGGGCTAATCCAAACGATAGATTATATACGCGTGCAACAAGTAGTGGAACGCGAACGTTTATTTTCTAACAATATTTTCTTAGAAATATTGTGTTTTTCAATATTGACGGATTTCGTGATACAAACACCGCTGAAAACTAAAATGTGTTTTTGAGACGACCGCAATAAAGACGTCTCATACACTTCTTAAGCTCTTATCACCAAGGCCAAACATACTAAGTCACAAGGTTGTTGACACACGTGCTCCTTCTGATATCCGCAGGAGAAAGCTAGTGCGCGTGTTGAGAACGCTTTCCACTGTTTAGCTGACAAAGATGGCCGCACGCAGAAGGCGATTGTCCTCTTGCGAGTTTGATGTATATGCACAGTAGGGTTGCTGCGACCGACTCCGAGCTTAGGTAAAAAAAAAAAAAAACGTATTTTTTATCTTTTGTTGTTGGGTTCGCACCAGGGAGTGACGTTGCCGATACACCGCCTCAAATTGGTGATCCGAACGTGACCCTGTAGCGAAAAAAAGTTACATTTTTGTCTTGTGCGTCAACAGCATAACGTCGCTATTCCCGTGGAAGGACTGAAGCCTGATCATCTTGAACCAGTTTATGTCAAAGACGCATTGCCAAAGACTCTCCAAACGGACACGCAGAAAAATCACCCAATATTGCATCCAGAAGTGTTTTTTTTTTTATCGTTCATCATACCTCGTCTCTAAATGGTGTCAAATATGGAACGCCACAAGCTCCACCAGCTTTTAGAAAATAAAAAACACTGAAAAACTCGCGCCTGGCAATGTTCGATTATCAAAATACAGTTTCCCGAATGCAGCTTGCTGCCTGTTTCATCCTGATATGGTGGCCCGGATTGAGATGTCAGTGGACACGTTGTCGACTCCTTTGACATGGCGAATGTTCGTTGTAATTTCGCAGACATATGTCAGGGCCACCTGAATTTGGGCACGAGACGAGTCTCGATTTGGGAATACAGTTTTTTCTAATGCAGCTTGCGCTTGCTGTGTTGTCTTACCCACAATTCGAATGATTCATAAAATACATAAGGCTGCCGTTGCAACAAATAATAGTACGTAAAATTTATATATAAACCGTTCTAACGTATACATTAAAACAGCCTTTTTAATGAACTTGTATAACTAATATGGTTAAAAACGCGGATAGCGGGTTGGTTCCAAATGTATCGTGAAGTGCAAACAACGGCGTGTAAATAAAATAGAATACGCTAAGAGGAATAGAGAAGTGTTAGTTTGACTCACGAACTGCCTGTAAATAGTTTCATAAGGTTTTTAGTTTTGTCTTCACTTTCATCATGGTCATGGTGTGGGTTGTAGGGTTCCGCGTTTTCGGTTTTTATTTTTTTCAAAATTCGGCTTACTTTTTTCGGTGTTTATTTAAAAATTGAATTTTTGGTTTTTCTCGGTGTATATTTATGTCCAAAAAGTTCACCGTCTTTTTTCGCTGAATATGAAATAAACATTAATGGACACCGGATCAGATGATCCTTGCAGCTCTGATATTTGTGATCACTCAAAGAATAACGGCACAGATACGTTGAAGAAGAAATGGACACTTTTAGCAAATGTGTGCAACTGTAAAAGAAACAAGAAAAAAAATACAGAAGTAGAAGCAAGTTAGATATGAAGCCTATGCCCAAAAAACATGGAACTTCACCTCCTGTACATCAGGATTACGTGATCTTATTATAGTAAACACACATGTACTTTCCCAGGTTCTCGTTAATCCACACTCTTTCTTTCCTCTTACTATTCCATTTCATTTCATTTAATAATCCCTTAAATGCCCACGTGGGGCTTTACATAAGGGGGCAGGCAGTTTTTGTACAATTCAGGTACACAGTACAAACAAAAGTAAAAAAAACGAACAAAAGATAAAACACAAGTGGGCTACAGGCCGAAAAAGGTGGCAAGTGCTTCTCTAAATTTTGAGATATCCGATATTGTTACTATTGAGTCTGGTAGTTTCTTCCAATTGTTAATTAAAAGCTGCAGAGGCAAAAATTTAAATATATTTGTCTTGGGAATGGATAAAAGAAGCTTGCAGGAGTTATCTAAGCGACGGGAGGTGTGAGGTGCAGGTATGCAGTATAAAGATCTCTGCAAAGGAAGATGATAGTAAAGTTTATGTAGAATGGTTAAGGTGGATATCGTCCTGCGTATTTTAAGAAAGGGGAGGCAAAGTTGAGTTTTTAAAATTACTGACACTAGCCGTGAAATTATAATTTCAATGAATAAACCGTACGGCTTTGTTTTGGACGGCCTCTAACATCTCTTCTAAAAATAACTGATGGGGATTCCAAACCGATGAGGCGTACTCCAGCTGGGAACGAACAAGTGAGGTGTATGCTAAAAGTTTAGTTTCCTTAGAGGCAAGAAAAAGGTTGCATCGCAAAAAGCCGAGTGTCTGGTTAGCTTTGCGAACGATGTTAGTTATATGGCATTCCCATGAAAGACGGCTTGTTAAGTAAACCCCGAGGTACCTATAAGTTGATACATTTTCGATCTTATTACCGGAAAGGCAGTATTGAAAGTCTATTGTGTTACGTTTAGTAGTGAAAGTCATTTGTTTGGTTTTATTTACGTTTATTTGCATCTGCCAGATTTCACACCAAGATTCGATAGCGTGTAAATCAGCCTGGAGTTGCGCACACTCAGAGGGATCGGATATTTTAGAATACACAACACAGTCATCAGCATATAACCTAATTGAAGACTTAATTAGGGAGGTAAATCATTAACGTAAATGAGAAATAATAATGAACCCAGCACGGTTCCCTGAGGTACTCCGGATTTAACTGCTATAGAAGACGAGCAACTGTTGTTAAGGGCGACGTACTGTGTTCGGTTCGAAAGAAAATTAGCTATCCAGTTGATCAGAGTTTCTTCAATTTTAAGCGAACGTAATTTTAATAATAAACGGTGATGGGGAACCTTGTCAAACGCTTTTGAAAAGTCAATAAAAATAGCATGCGTTTCAGTATGAAATAAAGGTCTTTATGAATGTCTGTTGTAAATTCAAAAAGCTGGGTGTCACAGGACAGAAACTGCCGGAAACCGTGCTGGTTTACAAAAAGTAGACCAATATCAACCATGTAGTTCATAATTTTTGAATAAACAATATGCTGCATCAACTTACTTGCAACACTGGTGAGAGAAATGGGCCTATAATTTGTGGGGCAATCTTTGTCCCCGCTCTTAAATATTGGGCTTACTCGAGCATGTTTCCATTCAGGGGGTACGTCACCGGAGTCAATGGACTGTTGGAATAGCTTGCATACAAGAATACTGGAAACAGGTTTAGTTAATTTAAGCAATTTAGTCGATATGTAGTCCGGGTCTGGGGCAGAATTATTGGGAAGGTTATCACTCAGTTTCTCGATGCCAAACGGTGTAATGGAAACAGGGTCCATCCTGCTTGCGATTGTATATTGGGGCGTGTGGTTGGGTAAGGGAAAAGACTCTTCTGTGAAAACATCGCCAAAATAAGAGTTAAGTGTTTCACAGCTTTCTCTTTCCGAGAGTTTATTTCCACCCGAGTCAACAACCCGGGGGATGGTCTGATTTGCTTGGGTTTTATAGTTGACCAGAATCTCCTAGGGTTTGTTTTCAGTAAATTAAAGAGATCTACGTTAACAAATTTATGCTTAGCTTTCTTAATTTAATACATTGAATACTTGCAAGTGGAGGCACATTCTCGGTATTTAAACCACGCTGATGAGGTTTTTATGAGCTTTGCTTGACTATAGAGCCTTTGCTTTTTACCGAGAAGCCGTTTGAGACGAAGAGAAAACCATGGGCGCTCGGTACATGACCTGATATGAACTCTCGGAAAAAATGTGTGCAAGGCTTCTATTAGTACATTCCTGATTGGGATCCAATTTTCATTAACAGTTCTACTTTCAAAGCCCTCTAGAAAGGTATGCATGAAACCTGATAGATGGAGATGAAGAGCATTTTGCTCGGCTCGAGGGTAACTAAACACAGTCTTACTTAATGGGCAGGACTTAGTCGTTGAAATGGACAATTGGACGTAAATAGACAAATGATCGCTAAGAGGTTCTAAGAGTTCGACAGCTGTGACGCATTCCGGGTTGGTAGTGAGAAATAGGTCAAGAGTTGCGGAGCCGCGAGTTGGCTTATCGACCATTTGGGGAAGAGAGTGCGCGCTGCACCAGTCAACGACACATCGGGCCTGAGCGGGAAGAGAACGCCACAAGTCGAATGGCATGCGGGCAGGTACAACAGGCCATGCGATTTTGGGATAGTTGAAGTCACCAGCGAGTATAAATACGTCTGAGGGATACAACTCAGTGAGGGATTCTATACATTTCTCGAGAAGGGACGGTAGTCCAAGAATGTCAGGTGGTTTGTAACAGGCAATGATCAGTACAAAGGACGAAGGCGTCTTTATTCGGACCCACAATGCTTCACAATCATTCACCACTTGG
The DNA here is from genome assembly GCA_037355805.1 of Ixodes ricinus. Taxonomy (NCBI): domain Eukaryota; kingdom Metazoa; phylum Arthropoda; class Arachnida; order Ixodida; family Ixodidae; genus Ixodes; species Ixodes ricinus. The sequence goes on along the minus strand of JAZHYW010005990.1, from coordinate 69,377 downwards.
CTTTTTAGAACATGCAATGTATGTTTAACCGCTATAAAAACAAACCCTCCCCTGCGTCCCACTCTGTCTTTGCGAAGAATTGAATGCGAGTCGTTCAACAGTAATTCAGAATTATCAATATCTCCGTTTAACCAGGATTCTGTTATAATCACAATATCAGCAGAACATGAATCAACAGCAGATTGTAGCTCTTCTTGCTTTGAAAACACGCATCTTGCGTTAGCGATAAAGAAAGAAAGGCAGGCAGAGTGCCCTGAGCATCGAGAATAACACGGGACACTGGCAGACTGAGGAGGTGAAGCGCTGCCTGAGCCAAAATCGGCCAATCTACCAAATCGGACCGCCAAAAGAGACAAGGTACGACGTTTTGAAGCTAACATATTTCGTCTACTCACTAAACTCTGGCTGCAGAGCTTGCATCATACCAGTCTGCCTTACAACGAGTTTGAAAACACGCTTGTACATGGCAAAATCATGGGGCATTTCGGACTTCACGTTCCGATCGATGATGCGCACATTAAACCATAACGCCGTGATGGCATTCGTGTATCCCATACATTCGGACATGTTTCGATAGACACTGTAGTTTCACTTTTTCGCTACGGCTCTGCGGTACGACTGGAAGGTTAACGTGGCCTTTTCGGTTAACACCAAATTTTAGAAAATGAATTTGACATACTTTTATCGGCCTTTATCGGTTTAAACCAAAATCGCTGAACCTACAAACCAGCCTTTTTCGGTAAAAACCGAATTTCCGAACATGAATTCGGCGTACTTTTACCGGTCTTTATCGGTTTAAACCAAAATCGCTGAACCTACAAACTAACCTTTTCGGTAAAAACCGAATTTCCGAAAATGAACTCGGCGTACTTTTATCGGTTTTTATCGGTTTAAACCGAAAACTCCGAACCCTACGTTATGAGGCGACAACGGCTGTACCTCAAGGTTCCATTCTCGGACCTCTTCTGTTTTCCGTTTTTGTTAATGATGTTTCGACCGTGATTCCTCACTCTTCATTTCTTCAATACGCAGATGATATGAAGATGTTTATGGAGATACGAGAAGACCGGGATTCTGTTTTGCTACAGAGAGATGTTGATGCTTTTGAAGAATGGTGCCGTGAGAATGGCCTGAAGATAAATAGCTCTAAAACGAAAGTCGTGTCGTACACTCGTAAGACACTTAACATTGTATTTCCACATGTTATTCAAATAGACCTTTTGGAACGTATGAACAGAATCAAAGATCTTGGCGTGGTGATTGACAGCACCTTACACCTCTCCAGTCATGTTGATCACATCGTGAACGCAGCTCTACGCACGCTCGGGAGTGCGTGCCGCATCACTAAAGAGTTTATTAACCCCTGCACATTTCTTATGCTCTACAGTGCATTGTGTCGACCACAGCTACGCTTCTGTTGTATGGAATGGCATTTGTGCCACAAATTCCTCGAAAATCGAACGGGTTCAGAACAAGTTTTTTCTATTTATAGACATCGTTACTCAGCGCGCATTGTGCCCACCACTAATGATATGCCTGTCCCAGTTCAGCGTAACGTGGCACTACCTACTCTGCGTCGTAGGAGAGAACTTGCCGAGATCTTATTTTTATAAAAACTTGTCCACCGCTGTCACTGATTGCACGGTATTGACGTCTAGAGTACTCTTAATAATTCCTCTAAAAATAACAAGGCAAAGTGCGTCCTTCTGCTATAGGCGTCTACTCAACCTCCACGATCCTGCGTCCAGACTTGGGCATATTTATAATTCTTCTTTTTCTGCGACACTCGATATATTTAATAATAACGCGTTGCAGTTTGTAAAAACGTTAACCGCCATCACTTAAATTTGAACTGTATGCACTAACTTGCGGTGTTCACACCCGAATTCCATACTTTGGACGCCTTTTTTTAATCTAACGATAGGTGGTGAGCGGTAGTACCAACAAGCTTTTATATTTAGGGCTTGTCCGTTGTGTGTTGTCTGTATTATTGATTTATGCCCTTTATACCTTGCATGTTAACTCAGTGCACCTGTAGCAAGACCGCAAGGTGGTTCCTGGGTACTTGAATAAAAACATTGATTGATTGATTGATTGATTGATGGATTGATTGATTAATTGATTGATTGATTGATTGATTGATTGATTGATTGATTGATTGATTGATTGATTGATTGATTGATATTATAAGAACGGTCATTTTAACTCCACTTCGGAGGCATGGAAAGCAAAAAAAAAGTCACAGTTTTGCCGTACTTTCACGGAATTCCATACAACCTAAAGAGAGCGAGACGTCGTGTCGGAGTTGATGCGGTTTCTCTGCAACACACAAGCTGGCAGAACTGTGCAGAAAACTAAATTCAGTGTTTGAAGAAAGGCTTCTGTGGACTAAAAAAACAACCACACCAAAATCAGTTTGTGGCTTGTTTGGAGAGAGTTGTGTACCTCATTTTGTTATCCTCCGGCCATCGTTATATTGCTCAAAATGAACGTTGCCTTAACGATCGGCTCAGCGAACACCGTTAGAACGTTTTTAAAGTCGTCTCGGGGCATCTCAGAGTGCTCTGCAGGGATTGCGGTTGCATTTCTGCCTTTGACCAATGCCAGGTTGCTTTCAAAATCGAGGAGAGTGTCACTCGTGAAATTATGGAAGCACGTGATATTGCGATACCGGGGCCAGATTGCAGTACCACACCTTGGATTTTACTTTCCTACAAAAAGTGGGACTTTTTGTGTTTTCCCATGGTTTATTCGGGTGACATGTATGCGCATTTATACTAGATGCCAAAATTAAAAACTTCAGTTCAGAGTCAGCACTGTGTCCTGTCGGTTACCTTTTGATTTTTTCTCGTCTTCGCTTTGCTTTTGTATTTTATTATGACGATAATGGCTCTATGGTCTTCCGTGCTAAACAAAACGGTCGCGAAAACTGCCTGAATTTTAACTTTATCAAAAGCCGTTGACATGAGTGGCCCAGGGATGGGCAGTATTTTAAATACAACCATTTAAAATACGTATTTAAACTATCTTGAGTATTTTGCATTTCGTGTTTTATAAATATTGGGGAATATACGTGTCACCTGTAGTGAAATACCTAAGCAGAGTACTTCAAATATATGTATTTTGACTATAGTCCCGAAAACAACTTTGGCACTGCTCTTTGCAAAATATATAATATTGTGCACTCTTCGCGAAGGGAATCATATGCAAAGATCATGGAACTTTCTGCGATTTGCGCAGATTAAACATTAAAGAAAAAAGGAAGAGTTTATGAAGGAATTAATGGGTGAGTGATCTTACTTCCTTTTCGTTTGGCGATTTAATTTTTAAAGACGCTAAACTAATGACATGTTTTTGTAAAGTATTTGATGCATCAACTCAGCCCTTTAAATTAATCCTACACTGAATACATGTTTCTTCCTATGTTGTAACCGTCTATAAAGTTATAACAAAAACATTTTATCAATTGAGCTGCAAGATCCTTCGGAACTCTTGATTCTTGGTATATATAAACTCTACATTTAGGGATTGGTTGGTCGTTATATTTTAATAAACTTTACATTTTACTAGGCATGGCTTTTTTCAATCGGTTTAAAATTTAGTATGTAATGTATTTGAGAAAAAGTATTTGAATGTGATCAAACACGCTCGTGGTATTTGTATATTGTATTTAAAACTTTTCTTAAAAGTGTCATTTAATCTCTTATCAAATACATTTTTGTCGGAGTATATTGTATTTCTGTTTAAATACGGTCATGGAAGTATATTTTCTATCCATTGGTCGGCCACATTTAAAGGCCAAACAAGTAGCTCGCGCGTTTAACCTCTCAGGTCTATTTCCTCGTAAAACTTGCTAACTACAAAACGTTGAGGAGAGTTTCCGATGTTTATCATTACAGTTATTTCTGCTCGTCACGCAGAGTTTTCTACGTGATACATAAGGAAACAATTGGGAGGCCTATTTGTTATAGGTCTTCCCAATTATCCTGTCAAGGCCTACGACGGACCGAGAAGTGAAGCCGCCTATGGAGGCCACTTTGCGCCCGCATTCGGACGACGCTCGAGGCATCCGCAGGTGCACTTGATCAGGGCGGCTGAGCGCCGTCAGTGAAAAAGGGGAGCCTTGTGTGGCCCCACTCCCAGGTCTGGAGACCTCCCGTGTTCTTTGCTTGTAACAGTCCTGAAAAAAAAAAGGATTTGTTTTAGGACGTACCAGAGTCACTCAATATACTATAGTCCTAGAACATTGACAGTCTGTCCGTCTATTTTCTTGTGGAGGTCGCCATTTTGTTGTTTAGTGCAGAGCAGATGCCACTGGGGTAGGTTACACTTTGAAAATGCTGCACCCTAAGCTTTAGGTTGAATATCAGAATTCACAGACGATGCAGTTTTGAGCTGTATAGGACATTTATAAACACTTCTGGAGGACGGAAAATCTTTTCCAGCGATTTCAGATAGAACTTCAGACAACTGGCAACAATTGTTTTAAGCCACAACATTGTTGGAGTGTCGTTACTTTGAAGCATATAGCGTATTTAGCGGCGGCAGGTCGTACAGCAGCGAAGGCAAGAGCCCCAAGCTCAGAGCTTTGGAAGTTGGTTCTTTGCGCGGGAGTTCCTTCAGCCGAGCTACATCCTTGAGCAGGAAACTCGCACTTGTTACTTTCGCTGCACTATATATTAAGGTGAAAGAGAGCAGAAAAGAATTAAAATTCCCATGCTTCTGCTCTGCGCATCGCGATTGTGTACACATCTTGTTGTAGTGGTTGCAGTGTATGCGCAGTTATTTTTTTTATAGGTTTGACGGGCTTTGGTTATTGTGTTTCAGCGAGATTGGTTGTTGGAAAGGATGTGGCGATAACTGAGCAGTAAGACAAATAAAAAATAACAAGTTCGCGTGCCAATGTAAAATCTAAAGAAGCAATAGATGACTAGCCTTTAAAGAAAGCGATTGTCATAACCATTTATATAAATTCACACAAAAAAACTGCAGCACAATTTTATTCATGTCCCGATGAAATAAAAATACATATTTTCAACGCCGACTTAGTTTGTAATGCATTAACCCACACAAATAACAACTTGAAAAGTTACCATTACACACACAAAAAAACGGCTCGGCCTTTTATTGTTTGCCTTTAGACTGAAACTACTTGGGAATAGCGCGTCGTCCATGATGAGAGAAGACGAAATCTTCTGTAGGTTAAGAAAATCATTATATGCTTCTCTAAAGTAGTACGCATATTAAAAAAATCGCCCTCTTTTTCCATAGTTGCGTGGCAAAGACACTGTTAACACAGTATGTAATGTGGTTGTAAAGGAGTCGCGAGGGACCCCCTCACCGGGGGTCCTCATTCCACGGCCGCTCGGGGTGTGGGGAAGAGGGGAAGCGGACGCACCTTGGCTGTCGTTGTTTTCATCACTTTCGACGGGTGACCGCGGTCCTCCTGAGCAGGCATCCTGCTTCGAAGACGTTGTCTCTTCCGCGAAGTGTGCGTTCTGTTTTGTGTGTGCGCGTGTTTTCTGTGTGCTCCAGCGTCTCACAGGGTACGCTGGCGACGATCGAGTTTCGGGCCAGGAGCTCTGGTGTCGCACCGCTCTGTCTGGAACCCAAGGCTGTGCCAATGTTATGGAGCTGTCGGCCGTGGCCGTTGCAAACTTGATGTGCGGCCGGGTCGGCCTCCAGCTGACCATTGGAGAGGTTGACGCCACGTGGCTTCGAAAAGTTTGAAACCATTGGTTAAAACTTCCCTGAGGGCGTGAGAGTGAGTGCCTTCAAAAGCCTCGGACGGGGCGAGGAGGTCGATTTTGACTGATTTGGACGTCCGTAAGACCTGTTCGATCCGAGTATGCCAATCTTCCCTACTTTGTACAGAGTGTACATAGTTTGTAAAATAAATTGGTCCGCTAAAGAACTCGCAAAGTCTCCATCGCCTCCTGAAAACTTTAACGACCACCAGCCTGCCAAACTTGGCAGGACCAAAGTAACACCACCAACAAACGAACGAACATTTACTGTGGAGGTCTAGAAAAACTGGACACAAATGCGGATGCTGGAGGCCGAAAATAGTAAATGTATGAGCTTTTGACAAAATCGCTGGACGTGTCTCCGCTCGGGTCCGAACGCGCGTAGTCGTGCCTGCTAATTTTCCATCCGAGCAGAACGGCACCTACCTGGCTGATGTGGTCGCGTGATTGTTGGCTGTCTGTTGGCGGTTTGAGGCGGAGTGTGAAGGGCCGGCAGAGAGTAGACGGCCGGAGATTTTTTTGCACGGCCGCAAGCGACACTTGAAGAAGAATCTTTTCGGCCATGTGATCCAAGAGTTTTCTGTAGAGCCTCACCTGCTCGTTCGAGCACCTGGAAGCAACCCTCGAAGGCTCCGTGGCAACGACTGACCTAGCAGTCTGTCCTGCACGTGAGAGCCGCAGAGAGTGTGTGAGAGCTCCCTAGATGTCATAAAGCGAGATGTGCACTCGCGCTTTGTGATTTGCTGGACATCACTGGAAGACGAAGGGATCTCGGGAAGGTTCCCTATACTCTCTTCGTTTTCCAGTAATATCTGTATACTCTTGAAGTGTGAGTTCCACTCGAAACATCTCGCACACTTAGCTGTGTGTTTGTTTTGCATAAGCTTGCCGAATTATCTTAAATGGTTTGTTTCAAATTTTCCGGGTTTAATGCAGAATTGATATTCAGCCTCGCTCTGGTTTTCAGTCTATGCCGAGCTATCGGAGTGGCTGGCAGACTTCAACGACAAGAGCCACCACCAAATATTGATTCCAGACCGATGTACAAAAGCAGGCTTGTTTCCCATTTGTACGAACTGGTCGTGTCACGTTAATCCAACTTTGCTGGGCTAACGTGACAGCTCGCTTGATGCGATTTAGGTCGGTACGCTTGATGCGACTTAAGCGGTTAAGTCGCCTCAAGTCACTCCGAACGCGCCTTCAGCATTGGCGGGGTGACAAAATGGGATATTAGAAGACTAGAACTTGGCGCTAAAGTGATTATCTAAAGATTCTGACTGTCGCAAACAAAAATACTCCTAAAAAATTGGGTCCATGTAGCATCTCGAATGAATTCCCGACATAAATTTTCTGCCTGGGTATGACGGACTATGAAAACCGGCTCACACTAATGAACTATGGTCCTGAAGACAATAGATCCAGAAAATTACCATAACCTTCCAGGAAACTATTACTTTAGGGGTTTTGTCCAGAAGCAAGTTTATGGAGACCCGCAACTCCTTCGGCAGTTGTTGTGGAAACACCGATGCCTTTATATACCGAGCAAGTGCGTGGCAAATGGGAGAGAAGTGATGGTAATGGACAAGGGCTACGTTCCGAGGCGAGCTTAAATATCGCTCCCAATAAAGGGCTCGAACATGAGAGGTTGATTCGCCAAGCCAGATGTTCAAGCAGTTGATCGACGAGTTGCACCGACCTACGTCTGCGAGAGCCTTTTCTCAATATTCATCATCAGCATTATCATAAAGCCTTCATTTGTGCCAAGAAACAGCCAATAATAGTCTGCAATGTCGCACAGTGAAAACATTGTACAGCTGTAGAACGTGTTCAGCTGTACTTATTTAAAATTGCAAATAACAGTAAAACTAGCATGCAACAAATCACGAATGTGGTTTGCTAACGACGGAAAATAATTTCATGTAATTATCTGGTGAGATATACGTAGCTATCAAAAATATCAAAATTTTCATTATCGAGACTGTTCACAAATATCTTCATTCTTGTTTTTCGTGAAAATAAATGGGTAAGCAGCGTGTTCGAATCCCACGCCGCTGGCTGTGGTTTGATCCCCGCCTGCGCTTTTCTTTTTATCTTTCTTTTGTTTGCATGACTGGAATATTCTGGATGAGTTATAATCTTGTTCTTTGTTCGAGCTCCGGAGACGTTTAGATACCCACGCGCTTACAGAAGGATATTCGCATGGCTGCTTCTGGCAGTCGTCCTTCCATCGCGGTCAAATATGTAAGGTGTATGTTATTTTATGTTTCTTGGTGTAACTTTGCCGCATTAAACGTTCATTTTAAGTATTATAATTAAAGTTCATGTTTTTATTCGTGGCAATATTATGTGTTGAATATGAGGATAAAACGGACAGGTCTCCTATGTGAGTGAGCCGGTACGTTCAAATTCACTGTGTATAAAAATGTTAAGTCAATGCCTCCATAAACTATTTTATGTAAAAAGGCGAAATCGCGCGATAATCTTCTGAGAGATAAACACTGTAGGCGAAACTTTTCACGCACCAGTTCATAGTAGTAAAAATGCCTTCGGCATAGTTATTTGTAATAGATTATACGCACTAGGCGTCTTTGAAGTGACTCAATGTTGGTTGCTTAATGTACAGTGAGAGAAGTCCACACTACCGAGTCAAAATCTAGTTACAGATCTGATAATACGACAGAATAAACGAAGGAAACAAGCAAAATTCACTAAACTTTCTAGTTAATCTAGTACTCATTCCCAGTAATTTATATGCAGAAGAGACAATGTTAGTTGACATGGCAGCCAAACAAAAGTTTAGTGTCAAAGTACACTCCAAGATCACGGAGCGATGAAGCTCTTAAAATACACCTATCACCCAATGAGCAAACATACTGCAGAATTTCACCTTTTTACGGGAAGACAAGGCCCTGTTTTTCTGGAATAATGGTTGAGCCATTTTCCCGACACAACTTTAAAATATGAAATGCATCACTCCGAAGAAGGACACAGTCGTCTAATTGAACTAATACTCAAAAATAGCTTGATATCTTGTGTGACTAACAGCACGTTTGAGTTTATTAAGCAAATAAATATGTCATTAAAAAAAGTGGACTCAATTTTGAGCTTTGTGAAACACCCGATGAGGAAAAAGAGGATAAGAGAAGCTATTTAAAATGATTATAACAGAGCGACGGTCAGTCAGGTAGCTTTAAAGCCATTTCGAAGGCGCAGGAAAAGCCCCATTTCGTGAAAATTTGTGCAATAGCAAAGCGTGGTTCGACCTTATCGAAGGCCTTCGAGAGGTTCAAATAAACAACGTAAACTTGACCGGGATTGCAAAACAGAGAAGGTACTGAAAAATCATGAGAGGTACAAAGGTTTGTCTCAACCAAGCGTCCCTTGATAAAACCATGCTCATGAGAACTGATACGTCGCTTAAATTAAAAAGAAAGACGGGTGTGCATCACTGTCTCGAATACCTTTGCAAAAGAACATAGCAAGAATATGGAGCAATAGTTCTGACCTGCGAGCATCCCCCGCCTTATGTATAGGAACAAAAATACTATTTCCGCACAACTGGAAATACACCCTTGACAATAAATATTAGATGTATGCTCTAAGATAGGCGCAAAAAGATCTGAACTCCCTTAAGAATAAAGTCAGGCACATAATCTCTACCAGGTGTCAGTTTCGGCTTTAATTTATTCATAGACGCCATGACTTCGCAAAGCGTGAATTTGTTTACCGCACAAATATCAGAGTAGGCAGGATCATCAAGAAATTCACTATCTTTAGGAATGTCTAAGAAAAAAAAAACACTGGAGTGACTTGCAAAAATGTTAGTGATATCCTTCAGGTTAGATAGATAATCAGAATCACCTCTTAGGTAGATACCGTGCGCACATCTCTAGTATGTTGTCTAGCGAATTTCCAAAACGTATCTGGTGTATGGAAAAAACTATTTTCCAGTCGTTTTAAATGCACACACTCGTCAGCAATAAAAAAACTTTTGAACAAGAGACCGATGAATTTTTAACTTAGCATACCACATTTGCGATCCATTGCTTTTATACGATTTGTGACAATGCGCTTTTTTCTTCTATATAGTATATTATATATTTGGAGTACCACAACGGATACTTTCTAGGTTTCGATAACTGTTTTGAAATAAATGTTTCCACTTCGAATTCTTACTACCGTAGTTGAACGACTCACCAGTCAGATCGCCATAAACGTATCTTTAAAATGGAGGACTAGTCGTAATCTTGTAAAACACTTCTAAAGATCAAAATAATCACCTGTGTTGAAAAAGTAATACGTATGCTTTGGGTGAAATTTCAACGAATTTCACGAAATATGGATAGTTACAATGAAGCGTAGGTGATAAGCGTCAACCTTAACGAGTATAACATCTGCAAGCGTTAAGGCCGATGATCGGGACATTTGAAAGCAAAAAGCCGAAGGACATTCTCAACGCTGTTATCAAACTTGTTAGATTGACTAAGGCCATTAAATTGTACAACATTCAATAAGTGAGACGATTTGCTTACTGTTAAAGTATTGCGACCATTAACAAATCTGGATTGCCAGTCACCACCAGGTAGGTTAAAATCACCATAAATATGCACCCTGAACTTTCAAATGTCAAAATTATATTTCCAGTGTAACAAAGTGGTGATTAGAAATACGATTACCCGATAGAGGAGAGAAACAATAATTCCCAATCAGGTAGTTGCAACCATCATTCGAAATCAGTTCTATCTAAACCCATTCTCAATATGATTCAAGTACACGTCTTCGATGGAGAGCTAACTGACTGATTGACGGCGATTATTACACGCTCGAATCTCCGGCGAGTTAAAGCATAATCCCAGTCACGACGGTGAATGGTATAAGACTCGAAGCAAAATAGTGTGTACTTCAAATGTCCTCCTTAAGCCAAATTTCAGTCAAACAAATGATATTAAAATTGCATGAGACCCCACTTGCCAAAATGGTGTCCGCTTTTGTTCATAAACCACAATGATTTAAACTGGAGGAAAAGACAGATGTTGGCAAGCAAAAAGAAAAAATACACATACACCTTGTTTATAACGTAGCTACATATTTATTTATCAGGTGTCATCCTTTACATTTCAAGAGACATCTCGCAACAGAGCAAGTTGTAGTAAACATTTGGTCACGGAAGTTGGCCATAATTACATTTTTACATGCGTACCTTTTCGAAAATCCAGTGAAGACTAAAATCGACACATGCTTCTTTCTAGAAGAGGAGGGGAGGTGCATCTTAAAACAATAGCAGATATTTGAATTTGAAACATTGCCTTATTTAAAAATAAATGGAGACAAAGGGCCCTTACAGGCAGAGGCAAACACGACATCTTTGTATGGTTGTCCCACTCTGCGTGTCGTTCTCAAGCTTCTGACTGTTACTTTAAAAATGCAATGGAATATAATTACTAGTTCCTTGTCTTAAACGTTACATATCACCGTTATTAATTTTTAGTTAAAAATTGCGCAATATCGTTTTTCTAGTTGCGTTGCACATTACTATGGCATAGCTAGTCACAATACTTCTCAATACATATACGCGTTGTTACAAAAAACTGCAATGCAATACTACATTCAATTTTCCACATCTCAAGAAAGTAAGGATAAGTGGACTGGGTATACGATAAATGCATCAGGAAGAGAAGAGAGACTGACAGATGGACACGACTCCCATGAAAGTCGTGTCTGCCCGTTTGTTCTTTTTCTCTTCCTAAAGGTATGTGCATCACAAGCTTTCTTAAGATCGTTATAGGAGAAGTATGTAAAAAGAAAAAGGCACCATATTGATAATTGTTTCTTTCTGTCCTTCTCTCTTTTTCTCTCGAATGTGTATTGCGTGTCGTTACATGCAACAACGTATTTACTTTCGACGGCAAGTCCTTCACCCATTTTTGCAGTGGGTGCTTACAACCGCGTTCGAAGTGTAGTCTTGCATTCTCCTTCCTTTTTGTGAGCGAGACCACTTGTCCGTCCAGCAGTAGTCACGGTAAAGCTCACGGGATCTGTCCATGGAAAACCGGGCATGTGTGTCCTGCGGAGATTAAAAGGACGGAAGAAGTAAATACGCTTAAGAGTGGCACACAAAGGACACTATAAAAAAAGCATAAAAAATCCCCGGGACAAGACTGGTGGAACAATACAAGGGGATTTTAGTATTCAATCTATTCTATCCCTTTGTTATCTCTTTCTTTAAATTTTATGATGACATAACCGGCTCATTTAACTAAACTTCCATATAAAAATAGGTTCATTTTAACCAAATTACAGTTAATGCACACCCAAGCTGGTGGAAGTTAACCATGATGATTTCAACCCGAGACCAGGGCAGAGGGATAGAGGGTCAGAAAGAAGGAAGGAATAAAAGATTCTTCCTTTTGCCCCAGTCACGGGTTAAAATCATTAAGGTGAAGTTTTTGTCTCTTTTTTCCTTTGAATAAAATGGTTAAAATACACAAGTATGTGATCTATGCACCTTCCCTTTTGTGCCTCTGTTTTTTCGCATACATTTTACCGCATTGGGCATTTTCAAATGGTTTAGTTGTTCAACTGAGCTCTTATAACAAAACATTAAACGGAGCTCATGAAAGCCTCGGGCAGAGCTAGTACTTTTTTCATACAGTCTATCCAAAGGAATATATTCATATTACATTCCGTGGTATTTTTTCACTATTCAATATATATTCATTCTAGGGTATTTGGTGTTCTCTCAGTCATACTTTTTGGCGTAATTTTGCACTCCCCAACATGTTTCCATTATATGAATAACTTTGTGACCGGAAACATTTATGGGAGTAGCGATCATCACATCACGGCAGAAACCTTCAGAGGTTTGCAGCTTTAGATAGAAACTACTGGCTTCCTTGGAAACATTTTCAATCCAGGTCAACAGTGATAGCCTGGCACACAAAATAACCCAGGAAGAATAGACACCTGAAAAAATAAGTTGCCTTAATATAGACACAAAGGACGTAACAAGCAACGACCGCGGTGCAGGCACAAAACGGACGCCAAAGGCCATGGCTAATCCTTTCTATTTATCAAAATCCTTTTTTTAAGTGAGAAATAAATAAAAACAAATAATTAAATAACTTCAAGATACGGAACTTCACGTATTTCTTTGTGCACTTGTTTTTCTGGTTGCATTTCGATCGCGCGTAACGACTGGGACATGTAAAGAGTAATGATGCCATACGAAACTGGAAGCAATAGCTTCTGGATCGCACCGAAACCTAACCTATTGTTCAAAGGTTTCGAAGATCTGTAAGGGCGAAATTAAAGCGCCAGTAAAACCGTTTTCTTTTTTTTCTTTTTTTTTTTTTGTTGGAGGGAGGGGACATTTTCGTTCAAAATCAAATTTAAGTTTTGACACATGTCATCCTCCAGAACTTGGATTTTATTTTTTCTGTGGCACTGTTTTGTTCTAATTATTTAAAGCGCAGTTCTATTCATCGAACAGAGAGCCTAAAGACCACCCTCGGGTGAAGTTTGGTCGAATTAAAATGAAACCACCCAATGAAAATAATTTATAATTTAAATGTATTACGAATTCTCACGTTTTACGGATTGCTTCCCCAATCTGGTTCCTTGTTCTTTCATGTTTTTCATCTTTGTGTTACCATTTCTTTTTATCTCATTCTGAAAAATAGTTTATCAAAAATACTACCCCGCGATGAAAAAATTTATCTCCAACAAAATTAAATAACGTGAATACCATAATTCTGTTGATGGTGCATGATGTAGTCCATCGCGGTACAACTCATATAGCTTTAAACTCAATAAAAAAATCTTATCGACTGGAGCTCGTCAAGCCTCCAGAGCCTCGCGCATCATCATAGTGATCTGGACGGCCTCAAATCAACAAGGTGAGGTCAACAAAAGACCATCCCGCACCACTGTTTTAAGGCGAAAGCTTTACTTATCGCATTACGCGAAAAAGCGCGGCGTCGTGCCCGAAGTAGGGTCACATCTATACGTTATCAAGCACGCGCCTCAGAAATATAACACAAAGAAAAGCACAGCCACGCGGATGATTCGCCACGGAAGCCCGCGGAGGAGCTCAAGCTCAAAGCGGACACGCCTCAGAAATAAAACACAAAGAAAGGCACAGCAACGTGGATGCTTCGTCACGGAAGCCTGCGGAGGCGCTCAAGCTCAAAGCGGACGCGCCTCTGAAATAAAACACAAAGAAAAGCACAGCAACGCGGATGCTTCGTCACGGAAGCCGTCATGAAGCCGACGGGGTTCGCAACGCCTGCGCATTGGAGGAGCGTGATGTCATCGCCGGAGCGCCATGCGAGAAAGGAAGGCGTGGCACGCTGCTTGTAAGAATGCGCGGCTTGCAGGAATGCTTTCGCATTCCTACACGTAACCAGTCTTAAGTGTATCTGCCTAATTTTTTTTAATTTATATTTAGATGGGAGCACTCGGGATAATAATAACGTTAAACCAAATCGTCACTTCCCTCCAAAAACTTGTAAAAAAAAACAAGGCATCAATGCCCGAAAAAAAGATTATGTCACATTTGCGCTTCCGTGAAGTTACGTAAAGTAAGATAATGTTGTTGATAAAAATTAGGTTTTCGAGCGACCAATTTATAATCGCAAGTTGCTATTTTAAGGTTAAGTAGTTGCAAGTGTGATTACACACTTCTCTGTAACTACTGAAGGGGCTTGTCTGCCGACGTTTAGCGGGTAATATTGGAACGGCTGCGGAGGTTTGTAGGCGAACCAGGCGGCTAAGACGGAGCAATGACCGAAAACGCTCAGCGTTCTAACCAGGCGTCACTTCCTCTCTCTGTTTTTTTTTTTTTGGTCATTAGTTTGTTTATCTTCTTAAAGGAGCTTTCGTGGAAGGCTCTTTCGCTGTGACAATTTTGCTTTACGCTGAATAGTTTGAACGCTTTTACGTAACGCGCAAAATAAAAAAGCTTGGAGAGATTTTGTAAAGTTCTATAATGGAAAGCTCCTACTTTTTTTTTGTTTGTTATATACTTTCGCTTTGGGGCAGTTTTCAGTTAGTGACTGTTTCCAAAGTACCAACAAACCCGCTTCGGAAGAAAATAAAGGAAAAACAATCTAGGAGAGGAAAAAAGGAAAAAAGAAGGGACAATGTCATAAAATCTCTCAAGTTGTTTGTTTGTTGCCGTCATTCGTTTTTTATCTTCGTACCTACGTACCCTACTCTTCCATTAATCCACTTTTATACCGCAGCGGCTTTCGCTAAAAAAGGGGGCGGAATAACAAAAAAGCGGGCCTTGGTCGTGCAAGAGAGGTGCCCCAGCGACAAAGGGCAGCCGAGGCCCGGCATGAAAAGCGTGCACGAGATGGCCGAGACGAAGCCCCCAGCCGGCGGGGCGGCGCCGCAACGCGTGCAGGGAGGGGGTAGCAGCCCTGCATTCAAAGGGCTGCCCCCGAAAACGAAAAACCGGTTTTCTTCGGCAAAACGAGGAAACGGCGTTCTACGGCCCGGGTGTCTGGCAACGTAGGGGACCCCTGCGGAGCGCCGGACTTCCGTGCTGCTTATTTGTGGTTTTGTGTTCTTCGCCTTTCATGCCTGCCGAGGAACAAGGAGCCGCGGCGCTTCCCCTCCGATGCAACCCTTTTTTCATCTCTCCGTTGGTCGCTGGGTTTTTTGTTGAAGGTTACATCGTCAGGGAGGGTTTTACATTCGAACAAAATGCGGCAGCCGCGTGCTTTGTTGTTGGGAAAAACCTGTTTTGAAGCAGGCCCCAGATGTACGTCGAGTGCAGATTGGAGCACCAAACAACCATCTCAGCCAAGCTTGTCGAAAACGACTCGGGGAGGAACGGCTAATAATCTAACAGATCACATGAAGCTCGATCGTCCGTTGCTACCGAGAATTTAGATTTACTTTACTATGAACTGCAGTGACTAACCAGGGTATAAAACCAAGTATTAATAACGCAAGAAATCATAAAACATATTTCATCGAAGTTGGTTGTGGTGATTCATATTAAATGTCCCGACCTGCCGTTATTTGCCCAAATAAATTGCTCACTAGTGACCGATGATCAATACATAAAGCGGCTTTAAGCAGAAAATTGTTACAATCCTTTTGCATCCTTAAGGAGATAATATAAAAGAGGCGTTTGAGCGCTTTTTACTTCGCAGTTCACGATTAATTAAACTTTAATATTTGTATAACGCAATTGTCTGTCCGAGTGAGATTCCACACACCGTTCTCGAAACAATCAAAACAAGCCCAACTGACTCGGGGTATATAGGGTGACCACACTCTCAATTGACAGCAAAAAGCAAAATAAAAGTAAATAATATCATATTCTAGATATTTAGACACCGTGAACTGAATATGCCATACGTTGGAGATGCTGCTACATGCTGTATATGAGAAATGTAACCATTCCAGTACGACTGCCAGCATGGATATGTTAACGTGCATCACACAGTAGCAGTGTTCTACGGAACGGTGTTCCTAGCAAGGGCGTTCCTGGAACGCGTTTCTTTTAGGAGGAACGGAGGAACGCCGGCGTTTCTTTCTGTCTTAGTGGATCTTGAACGTGAACTCGTTACGTTTTGAGGGAACGCAAAACGGGACGGCGTTCCTTCTTTGCCCTCCAGTGAAGTAATTCTCATTTTATCTCAAAGGGGGAAACTCTAAGATATATTTAAACAGTTTCTTTACGAACAGCAGGATCTCGTTAATATTTTTTTGCTTATTCTGGGGTGTATATTGTGACGTCCTGGCTTGGTAACAGTCGCCTGCAGGGGAGCTGGTGGATATTGAATTTGTTTTCAGTGACCCAGACACCGGTACAAAATACAAAACTTTTAGTCAAGGGAAAAGACAGAATGAGGGATGTCTCAAAACTAAGCCACTTCCTTCACTTCCACGAATCATCATGCACCCAGAGATCTAAGGCCAACTACAAGTTGCAACCATCCCTGAACTTTCTCAAAGGAACCTACAGTTCCAACAGAAGAATAGGGCCGGCTTGGTACAAACAGGGTCTTAGCGACTGGGTGCCAAAAAGCCTGCGAATCCTGGGGCGCGCGAGTGTTTGAGACTGGACTTGAGACGCCACTCCGCTCGTGCCCTAGCTTTGCCAGTGCTTCCTTTCACCATGTTTAAGCTGAGACGCTGCTTGTAGATATCCGGCACAGGTTACCAGACATCGAACGCACTCTTGTATCCGAACATTTATCACTTAAAAAATACCCGAAAAAATTACACTTTATTCCTTCTCCCTTTTCTCCTACCTTCAAACTGAACAGAAAATCTCACCCACACGAAAAGTGACTGCCAGTTTTTAAGAATGACCTTCCAAAAGCCCAACCCTCTTCCCCACTTCCCGTCCACCGTAAAAAACAAAGTGGAAATAAGGCATGAAGGAAGTGGGCGCAACTGTTTTTGTCAAAGAGATAAGCGTGTCGTTTAGTCATTGGTGCAAACTCTGGGACATAACTCTTGTCCCGATAAACGTGGCTTGCACGCGCATTCTTGGAAGTGCATCATCGGACCTCTTCTTGTCTCCAGGTGGTAACTGATACAACGAGTGCCGTCTGAATCACCCACTGCAAACCTGGATATGGTAAAACGCTGAGCTTTTTATAGGTGAATACATCAACAAATAGAACCTTGCTTCCGCTTGTTCTCTTCTTCAGGTGTCCTTCTATCACGGCGTTTAAACTTGTATGCTGCCATTTGATGGTATAAATAAAACTTTTTTTTTATTTACTTAAATATGGTAATTAGCAAAATACAAATATAACGTATATGTAACGATACATTCTATCTTTTGAACAATGACAAAAACGAGTTACTTTCTTACAGAGGGAACTTGTACCGGAAACGCGCTCCAAAAATTATAAGAAGCGAGGATCAAGCGTTCGTTCCTTTTTTTCAGCAACATGTGCTACACTACACAGTAGTGCTAAACAAATGACCGCAGTACCATGGTCATCCAGATCCAAACGGTTAGCATGGGTCAGTCAGCAAGAGCTTTCACTCACGTGCTCTGGAGTGCGGGACGCTATCAAGCTTGTTCAGCGACGCCCCCTCGCCCTTAAACACAAATATTATTTTCCCCTATTATTGTCTTAGAAGGCCAGTGAACGAAGTTCTTTATTTTCACAAAATAATAGTTTGTCCCTCTTTACCTGCTACACGGTTTGTGATGGATACACCTTGTTTGGCGTATTTCGCTGGAAAAAAAACAACTGAAGTACTTTGTTTTCCTTCAAACAGTTTCAACTTTCTTTATTCAGAAGCCCGTCTCAAGCTCCTATTGTTGTTCAACGTTAAAAATTCAACTCTGCAGTAAAAAAGATCAAGTACCCTGCATTAACAAATATTAATAAGCTCGGTTCAATGTGCCAATGATCTCGATCTTCGGGGAGTTCTCAATCCTGAGATCTTTTATTTTTATAATATTCGATAAGGGACTAAAACAAAGTAGTTTGGGAAAGGAAAACTATAATTTGTATAATTTGTTTACATCATTTCTACCACATTTGTTACGCTGATGATGTCTCGTACGGAGATGGGCTCCATCACCAATCTATAGAAACTTAAAGCTTCAGAAACGCCATGCGTGATAATCATATTATCGCTTAACAACCAAGGAGATTGCAGCTTTGGCCAATAGGAACGCCGGAGGTCCGATCTGGGACCAAAAAGCGGGGAGAGGATAAGCCAACGTTTCTTAAGCAGTTAGTGACCGCAGTTTATTTAAATCTACACTACACACAAAGAGGCGAAAACAAAAAAAAAAGATGTAACTTTTCGCAGATTACCGATGTCAGTGCTTGATCAGAACATTAAATTTCACGATTTTGCTGCGTTGCCGCGGTTGCACACTGCCGTCGCCGACGCCTTCAACTTGGCCAGGGGACACGCGGGTGCAGGGAGGCGTGCGAAGGAAGCCGCGTTTCCTTATTGCGGCCGTGAAGACTCGTCGACGAGCGTCGTGTTTGGAGAAGGCTCCCCGAGCGAGGCGGGCTCCCCCATCCCAAAAAGCTGCGTTGTTTGCGCAGCTTCCTCGGGAAGCTCCGAGGAGTCTCATCTTTGTGCTGGCAGTGCTGCTGACTCTCGCTTTTTGTTTGCCCACTCGGGCGCGATGATGGGCGGGCTCCTGCCGCGGGGCTCTCGGGAAGTCGCTCCTTCCGGTCTCGGCGCCGCTTCCACCTAACTTCCTGGGCCAAGAGGAGAAGCTCTCTTCGTCGGCGTGTGGTGGAGCTGCTCAAGGGTCTCGCCTGGAACGGGTAGAGCTGCACGACGGGCTTCAGGGACGTCAGGAAGCGAAGAATGAAGCCCATCAAAAGTGCCCCGAAAGTTGTCTGTCGCTGGACATAGTCTTGGGTAAATGTAGAGAACTGGGCACCAAACATTCGAGGATAAAAAAAGGATGCTGGGCGTAAACACAAAATTAGAAGAGGGTAAAAGTAAGTGTAACATCTTCATAAACTTAAGTGGGCAACCAAATTTAAAAAAAAGAATTAATTATGCTTAGTTCTGGTGAACTGAGAATCATGAAGCGCATAAAATATGCTAGTGAAGTCGACGTAAGCTATCGGTAGTCGGCCTTTTTTCCCTAGCCTACGTCTTGGGTCTTTTGCTGTAAAACCGAACATTAGCAAGTTTAGTCGTTCAGCAAATGCGAAATACGTTTAGAAGAGTAGTACGCGAAGAGGCAAAGGTAGCTGTATTCTCGAGAACTCTAGCTTGCCCAAAGTGTCCCAATAAAAAAAAAAAATCTCTCTTCAGGGCACTTTGATCGGGTTATAAAGTCTCATATCAGGACGTGGTCGTGAGTATGTTTTGAAATTTTAGGTTTGTGTTCAAATTAAAGTATCTTTCTTCTTGCACTTTGTATAAAATATAAATCAATTCCGAAGGGGCGGGGGGGGGGGGCGGATAGATTTGACAAGATATATATTAACACGGACTATAACGAACATGGAAATTATTCTTTGAACGTAAAAAATTCAAGTGTGTGGTTCGAGGAATGATATTTATAACGTGTCTATTGTATATGCCGCGAAACATTTACTTAGATGTTCACTGCTCCATACTGCAAGCGCAAGCACGATATATCCACTTTCTCCCATATCACATTGACAGGACAATTGCGGAAATCTACGCTTACGATTTAAGTTATGGCCCTAAATGAGCAGGTTCTAGGCCAGCAGTAGTTTTTTTAACAGCCAGTCGAGATTTGTAGAAAATCATCAAAAAGCCAAATTTGGGGGTTTTACGTGCCAAACCAACGACGGGCATCTGGCACGCCCCAGCGGAGGACTGAGGATTAATTTGGACCACCTGGGGATCTTTTGACGTGCAACCGAAAGCTCGGTTACACGGCGTCTTCTCCGCAATAAGCCTCCGTCATATTCCGGGCACCTCGGCCGGGATTCGAACCCGCCACATGGGGATCCGTAGGCCGACGCTCTCGCCTCAGAGCCACCGAGGCGGCATTTGTAGAAAATCATAAAAACCAGCAATCGCTTGTTTCAGTTTACTGTATCGCGCTAGGCGCTTCAAGAGTCGAATGGTAACCTAGAAGTGTTTGTTGTACTTTGGGGAAACTTCGGTTTAAGCAATTGATTTTAATTTTAGAAGTGTTCACTTGTTAGTCTTGACGGTTGGTAGTGTTTATCGCTGTATTTTTGAAGCCTTTTTTTAAATATATATAGTATTATTTCCTAATTTAGTGTAGATCCTCGAGGATTCCAGGAGAAGCCAGGTCACGCCTCAATGTGCATTTGATGTATTTTTTAATAATCCGCCATCTGAACGAAGTTACGAATGGAACACCTAATATAAAATTTCCGATCAAACATTGTATAAATAAACGTTCAGCTAGGTAATAGGAAAAACCCGGATCTTTACTTGGGTAGTGAAACATATTATTAAAAAGCGGACGATGTAGCTGCCATCAACAATCTCAAACCGTGGTTAGCAATTTTTACTTTGCAATAACCGTGACAGAGAAACTGACAGTATCGTTTTTTTTATATTTTAGAAAGTTGCCCTGTGTGATATTCACGTTTTCGTCAAAATGAATTTAACATAAAAAACACGAATTACTAGACACATCCTTCATTGGAAGCGAAGAATTGCCGAGCAAATACCAATACCAATATCAATACCGAAAATGAGCTACTGAATATCAGGAACCAGCTGAAGCACGGAACGTTATGCTGCAGTTGAGCGCCTCATTGGAAATACACGATTTTTTTTATCAAATCTTGTTTTCCCCAAACGTAACGTTGCGCCCTTTTTCGACAAGTGCATCATTGATGCTCAGGTGCTACTTAGATTGTGGAAACCAGCTGAACTTACATAAAAGTGTTAAGAGAGAAAGGAGAAAAGACGTCCGACCAGCGATCGGACGTCTTTTCTCCTTTCTCTCCTCACACTTTTTCTGTAAGTTCAGCTGGTTTCCACAATCTAAGTATGTACTACCAACTAGCTCAGCTCCTTTCTATTGCCAGTTGTTACATCGCGCCTAACAAGAAGAAAGCTTTGTTTTCTCTAATTACTACCAATAAATTGGAGGAATTTCTTGATTTTGTATTTACGAAAGGCGGCAGATTTCTTGCTAAGTTAAAGAAAACTCTCGAAGGATAGGCCAACAATAAATACATTAAATAAATGATACACCACAAAGTGAACGAACAATCAACTGTTTAAAACACATCCCGCAGCCTGAAACCAACATTGTATTTTTATTTCATAAGACCAATTTTAGAGTATGCTTGAGATATATCGGACCAACCTTAAAGTTACCTCGAACATACCTTAGAGCAAATTTAAAATGAAGCGCTAAAGTATGTGATAAGCGAATATATAGTACCTATAAAGTTGTACTGCCATGAAACGGAGATTATTTTGATCCTTCTCGAACAAAGAGTACAGTCCTTAAGATTTAAATTTTTTTTTTTCACGGTATATATCATGGGGGTACAGGTATTGAAAGAAGTCTACATCCTGCCACCCCATCATGTGTCTTTAGGTGGGATCTTTTTAAAAACAAAAGCAGAATATTGTTGATCAGTTTTTGCACAGACTGCCTTTCTGTTTTCTTTTTTTTTTCTTTTTTTTGGAGCTATTTGTGATTAAAATGTAGTGCCGAAAGACGTTGTTCATGTTGCCCATCCTGATCGTTTTTACAATGTACGAGTATTATAGATTCAAAACATAGTGAACCATGTTTTTATGTTTTTTGTTTATGCATTTTTGTGTTTTATGTTTTAATTTATGCATCCCTTGCATAATGCCTTACGGCGTAGCAGATATACATGCAAATATATAAATAAATATTTTAATTTCTTTCGTTATTACAAATTTGACATTAACGTTAGAAAACATATAACCTTTTAGCGCACAGAAATCTCCACGAACAATCGCACCAGATAAAGCATGAAATATAAATTTAAACACTAGGTTTGATCGTTTTTTTTATTTATTTCTCAATATATGCAAGACAGGTGCTTTCTTCAAACTTATATTGAATTACTACTGTATCCACTGCCATTCTCGCTGGTGCTCTTAACAATGTAATTCCTTCGATCCCTTTTGTGTGTTGATGTTGTATTTGTACATTAGCATTGCACCACTTTCGCTATTACTTTCAGTTAATGGCAGCATTATTGCTAGATTATAAATAAATAAATAGAGCACGCATCAAGACCTTCTTATCCCTAAAGGTCGATAGTCACCATTTGTAACATCCAACCATGCACACTTCTCCTGGCTAGATAAATGTACAGAAGTATACATTCTGTTGGTGCAGAATGTACCAACAACTGAGTCAATATTGCTAAACATAACTCTAAACTGGGGCGACTTTAGTGTATGCGTATTAGGGATGAGCATTATTTTAAACATAAGTTTCTAAAATATTCAATTAAATATTTTTGAATTTTTTATTTAAAACATTTTACGAAATGTATTTATTGATTGTATTAAAACACTCAAAGATAAGTATTTCAATTGCAGTTGTAATTAAATACATTTTTAGGCACAATTGACATCTGAACAAAAGTAAGATATCTGAATGTGTAGACAACCAGGGTCCAGTCTGCCATGGAGACATGGTAACAATTGATTTAGATAAGCAAGTTGCCAGTGCAGTATGACTGACAATCTTTGGTATTGAACGTAATAGGTCAGACTAATAATTCACTCTAAAAAAGTCCGTTCTTGAAAGGTTCTTTAACGGAACTCCTTCAACTCGTGAAGAACGTTTTCGCCTCAAGCACTATCGCCCCCTGGAGCACTAAGAATGCAATTGAACGATGAAAAAGTCTTTCGCATAAAAAATTAGCTCAAAAGCCCTCTTAAAGGTTTTTCACGACATGTCCTCTTAGGGCGTGCTTAAAAAAGCTTTTTCAGTGCGAAACATGAACTAGCAGAAGAACCCTTTAGATTTATTTTACGACCACGTTTTCTTCTTTTTTTGTGTGTTTGCCAGTTTCTTTGCGAACAATCTCGTCGACTGTAATTGTGCAAAAAAATGCAATTCGGAAAATTAGTGCACCCAATTTTGTAACATACGGCGATAAACAGAAAACATTCGAACGTTCACATCTAATTGCCGAAAATATTTTATAAAATGTTTTGATTTGAAGGGTCCGGTGTTCTTTTAGAAAAATGTTACTACAAAAACCTTCTACGTAGGTTTGTGTGCCTCATCTTTTTTACCTTTATGGTAAAAAGGTGAGGTATAACACGACAGGTAGCTTTAATAGCTACCTGTCGTATTGGTGTGCTGCTGATGTGCTACCCTTAGGTAAAGAGCGCAGCATTTGCCCAAGGCTTTATGATTCCAAGCCGGTTTCACACGGAATGCTTTTTTAAATTATGTAGCCACTAGCGTCGCGGATGAAAGTTCAATGTTTTCATTCTGAATTCCCCATCAATTATCCATTCAAGTTACATAAACTTTCTGTTAAATGGCTTTTTGTTTTGGTCCACCAAGCGTCTGTAAATGAACAATCCGTTTCCAATATTTTGAGATAAAATACCTCATCTAGATATTTAAATATAAGTAAGTAAATGGTCTTGCATGTTGGTGTTTCTTGTAATACATTTTGACAAAAATAAATATATACGATGCGTTTTTTATATATTCCAATCTGCGGTCGATGCCTGTGCAGTTTTTTTAAGCTTAACAGATAAATGTTCAAAAATAGCCCTGAAATATATATTTATGCGGTTTGTGCAGGTGAGTTATACGGCCAGGAGGACATAGTATAGGGAGCCAATGGCAACGACCAGTCCTCTAATTAGTAAAGATTTGTTAATTAACGTTTACGTTAGAGGAAATAGATAAATGTTTCCAATTAGAAAGAAACTTACTGAGCGTCATCAAAAAACCACTAAATCAGCAATGTTTATACAGATTTTGAGCGCGTGAGAAGCATTGTATTGCTCTAAAGTTACCGCTCGTGCAGCAGGATCAAGGCTACCGGTGCCATAACGATAACCATTGTGGCAAAGGAGAGGCTCTTAAAAAAATAGTTATTTTGGGCTGTTCTCCTCTTCTTATCGTGGGCATGAGTGGGTCCGAAGGCGAGAGGCTCACTGGATGGGCAGGGAGGCTTCAGAAAACTTTGCAAGAGGAAAGAGGGGACTAAAAATACTTGACAGGTAAACAGAAGCCGTGACGTGCCAGTACCACCATCTTTATTGTATTGAATGCAAATGCACGCACAATTGATGCTTGGTTGCTCCCTGCAGGGCCCGTCGCAACTTAATTCGTGGGATATGGCCTTTATAGAAGACATTCAATGCAAGCAGTGCGTCATCGAAACACCGCAAAAATACAGGTTCTTTTTTTAGTCCTACAAATATTGCAAATAAATTGTAGTATTCGTATTAGATTTGAAATTTTACTTTCTGGCCGCTATTCGGCACTATTTCATTCAAATTCGATTCCAGTTAAAATTGCACTATTACCACAACTTTAATTTCATAATATGCCTTGAAGAACATTAGACGATAATATTTCAATGGCATATAATAATTATTTTCATTATACGTCGTTGAGATGTTTGCCCGTCACGTTTTAAGATTGTTTCGGTTTCAAAAAAATTTATTGCTGGTATAAGTTTAAGCCGTGATTTTGGAAGCGTCTGACGTGGTAAACCTAATATCTATGGTTTAAATTCGAAAGCGAGGTGGTTTACGTGATTAGCGGCATGGAAGTGGCCTCTGAATGGAGTGAATATAGATACGTTTCCTCTGACCTCCATGTACTTGCGGCAGCTCTTGTGGTGGAAACATCTGATCATCTATGAATAACTGTCAAATTAAACAAAACTTCAAGAATAGACTGATGTGACCTGTTTAATATACTTGTTGGATTTTCACATGTCGTAGCAAAGAGTGTTTTTTATGAACACTAAGTAGTTATCTTTCGACGTTGTACCAGCGCGGGAAGATAAAATATAATTCGAATAGCGACAGAGCCTGCGAGATGCGGCTGCCTTCAAAGGGACACAAATTTTGGCAAAATACAAAAACACGAGGCTTTTGAGATAAGGGCCAGGGGAAACAAGTGCGTCAGAGAAACGTCTTTGGCCCTATCTACGGATAAGTATGAGTATTTAGAACGTGAGCTAGGCAGGGATTGATTGATGACTGTGCATTCCTGTTCGGAATAATAGTGCGTACTTTTTCGAATAGACTTCAGTTGAGAGTACGCCCTGTGTCGTTGTTTTCGTCGTTTCTCGGTCCGTGCACTTTCGGCGCTTTATAGCCTTTCCTTCCATCGCACGAGAGGGCCGGGAGATGTTCATCACAGGTCTAAAACCAACTCAGATTGAGGGCAATTACAAATAACAATTAAAACGAACTAAACCGCTGTAGAATTTTATGAATTTGTGTAAAACCACAAGACTAATGGTAATTGCCAATATACTGTTGTAAGGTCTCCTCGACTTGATGGTTTAATGCTTGCGTTCTTCGAGCGAGTGTATTTCGTAATGTACAGCGCGGTTCACTCCCACCTTTTGTTTTATTTTATTATTTTCTAGGGGCTCAAGAAAATATTTTACTGCAACATCGCTGGCTGTTCGGCACTTCCCACCGGGTGTGCGGCCGAATATTTCATCAAGCCACACGGTGGTATGTGGCAACATCACCTGGAATAATCAAAACCTGGAAAGACACTCGTCTACCTTCTCTGAAGCGCCATCAGGCTAGGGTGGCGACAGCTCAGCAATGTGCCCCGACCACGACGCAGAACGTCCTCAGACGCATCGATTGAACACGACGTCCAGCTACACGTTGGCGTACAACTCGTGCGCAATCTGCCTTTGCGCTCGATTTCACCGTGATGACGTCAAGAGTGTAGCTCTCGGGCTTTGATTATTCTAGGTGGTGTTGCTCGTGTTCGTAACCAAGGTTCCCTGCTGACTGGCCCGGATGAAGAGGATCAGGTTCTCTTCTTCGAGCGCCTATCTCGTTCCTAATCAATTAGGGCTACCCAGAACTCGTCGTCTCCTCTGACGCCAAGCCTAATCATGGCGTCCCTATGTCCGGTTTTTGTGTTTTGTTGGCGCGGCCGGATCCGAGAAATGTAAGCTACGCGAGCAGCGAGCGGCCCCATCGGAAAACTAATTAGCAACCCTTGATACGGCGATCATAAAAGACAGGCATCATTAGCCTAATTCTGGGGGAGAAAGTTTTGGCCGTGCAAAGAGGAAAGCGCGTTTTGCCTTTGAAGGTGGGATTCTGGGCCCTCGATGAGCAAACAAGTAAAAAGCGGATCTACTTGGGCATGCGGCGAACATATATGGTAACATTTATATTTCCCGGTTTGTTATAGAAATGGTTTTGTCACATTCTTGCATGCCGAAAATGCCAGCTTTTAGAATTCGACTGCTATTGACTCCAACTATAAACTGAAGCTGCCTTACTGCGTTATATTGATTTTTGGACTCGCATCCGAGTCTGCTGCGGATGTGGTCTTTCAATTCCGCTTCGAATGTGCGAAAAATCAAATGTGAAGGCACGCTGTCAGAAAAAAGAGCCCCACTGAACGAAAAGCTTTTCGTGCCCCACTGTGGAACGATGGACGGTCGCATATAACTGTCTAAAAACATCTTTCTGTTTTAAGATTTTACATTTATTTGTTTTAACGCAGCCACAAAGGCTACACCTGTGATGTCTGTGCTGGGAGCTTTTAGGCGAGAGGGACGTAATATAGGGAGCTAATCATCACAAAACATCGGTTAAGCAACAAAATAAATAATTACATTTCTTCAATTAGTGATCATAAATATAAGGTTCTAATCAAACACTTGCTGAGCGTCATCTAAAACCACTAAATCAGTCAGTTTACGTGGAGGACGCGGTGGTGTGCTGTATTTACCACTTGGGCAAAAGGCGCAAGCCGAAAATGCTCCCGCGCCGTGCATCCGGCTCTTATCATCCGCGTTTTCGCACGGCCATCAATGAACGCGTTGCAGAAGTGGAAACTTTAGCGCACAACCGCGCTTCATACGCGCCTCAACTATTTTTTAGAGCGCACCTCTTAGGCGCCCGTTTCCGGGTGGAGCGGCGTCGGCGTAACCGCACGCGTTTCATTATGAAAACTTTTCCCGCTAAATTTGGCGGGAAAATTGACGTCACGTGACATCAACGCCAATTCAGTTTCCCCGCTAAATTTAGCGGGAATATTTTCCCTCTAAATTTAGCGGAGAATATTTCGCTATATTTAGCGGGAAATTAGCGAAACTTCTTCGCTAAATCGGAGGGGAGCAGGAGAAGGAGGGAAGGATGTGGAGGGAGAGGAAGGCCATACCCTCCCCTCAGTACCCTCCTCCTCTTCTGCAAGAGCTGTGCTCAAGTTTGGTATTCAGAGAATTGTCAACGTCTGTAATTTTTGTATGTCACTTATTTAGGGTTTTTTGATGATGCTCCGAAAATGTATGATTAAAACGATAGGTACAAATTAATTAATAAAACGCGTACTACTTTTAGCTATAGTGACGATTAGCGCCCTATATCATGCCCCCCCCCCCCCCCCCCGCCGATTAACTCACCTGCACAGACCGCACTAGTAGTACTTGCATTACTTCTTTAAAACAAATCAGTAAAGCCTAAAGAAACAATCTGTATACTCCGTTCGCCCCTAAGCTGACATTGCGGTGGATGTTACGTGCTCGTGAGTTGTTAGACGTCCGTCTTTCACCACGTGATCACGCTCCCGTCCATACCATAGCGCACAAAGCAGGGTTAGTTGATGAAAGTTTAGGAGGTCGATTGGCACTACTAGGAAGGCATGGGTACAAGTTCGCAAGTTTGTGCACAACTGTGGCTTCGCGGCAGCGCGCAGATGAGTTCTTTGAACGTCGTATGCTGGGGTGCATGCTTCTCCCCGAATTGCTCACAACCTCTCAGAAAGTTCACTATTAACAAAAAACGCAACAAAAAAAAAGTTGTGCAGTGCATTATTTTTTTTGTGTGAGACTTTATGACAGAAAACGAATGTTACGTTACAAACTTAGGACATAAATGAGCGCGTGTCACCGAAAGTCGCGGCGGTAAGACGGAATAAATAAGGTCTATATCGTCTAACCTCCTGCTCTGGTAAGATATATTACTCTTTCTGGTTTTTAATTCTCAGATTGTATTTCGCCTCTACATTTTCCCTTAATGTAAGAAAACAAAAATATTGCCGCGAGGTAACAAAGAGTTAAAATGCTTCTTTCCACGCTACTTCACAACGAATAAAGATATATTGAGAAAAACAAAAATAACGCTGCTCCTCGTCAAAAGTCACAAAATCACATTTATAGAACGTTTACCCTTGCCGCGAAATTGCTCACGATGTTCCTATGTTTTCAGGTGTTCTTATGTTGCAGCGGAACTAGTAAACACACCTTTTCCTGAGCAGTAAACGAGAGAAATTTTCACGATTAGACATTTTAATTATTTCTTCCTGAAGAGCTAAACTATTATCACAGTGCGTAGTGGCCGAAATTGCTTTGACACGTTCCTACACCCGATCCCAACCAGTCTTCCTCTCTAGGTTCCTGTCGATATTCTGGTGATTCTGAAACAAAACAAAAAAGGAGGACGTTTCGCGACAAGCCGCTTCTCGAACACGGGACGGAAGCACCCTCCGAATCGCAAAACGCCGGCAGCGGGTTGCGTTCTCGGCGGCTGCGGCGACGGGCCCGTGTTCGACGGCGCACGGGCGGAAAAACACACAAAGCGCGACTAGGGCTTCGCAGTAGCTCGAAGAGATGAGCTTCTTGATGGCCGCGTTCGGCGCTGCCGGGACAGCGCTGTAAATCAGCAGCCTTTGACGCAATTTCAATATTGCACCGGCGCCGGAAAAGCGTTCTCGCGGCACGCGGCGGCAGAGCACTTGGGCATACACGGGGGAGGGCGAGAGGCCGTTGGCTCCCCTTCCGCCGACGCCATGTTTGCACCTCCCCTTTCCCTTAATTAATGGCGCTCACGCATCTTCTTCGTCGACGAACCTCGGCCAAGTTGTTTACCTGGGCGCCTCTAATAAGATCTCCCCGAGAAAGAAACAGATGGCTGTTTATTATAGCGCGCTCGCGCTCTCGGTCGAACGCGCCGGCGAGGTTCGGACGCGCAGCATATTGAGACGCGCTAACAAGTCTCCGCGTGCGACTATACAACGCAGCGTGGGCTTGGCAGCGCCATCTTGTGTCGGCGCAACTCCCGTCTCAGGGATGGCAGGCAAGGATCTCGAGATGCGAAGGAAAGGGGAAGAACACTCCACGGCCGTTGCTGTTTGAGATGCAAGCACCGACGCCTTTTTTGCAGCGATAGATGTTATGGGTTCTTACCACCACTCGAAATGACGTCCGTTGTTAATGTAGCGGTAGTTGTTGATGTTGTAGTTGGCGTAGTGCCGCGTAGGGTGTCCGTCGTCGACGTTGCCGAATCCTCCAAAAGATGGCCCGCCACCAGCGGGATTCGAACCTGGGTCCGCTGAGTGCGAAGCGGAGGTGTATCCCATAAAGCTACGCCACAGCGCTAAGAACTCGTTTTATATTCTGTCGAGACCCGCTATAACGAAGTCGGTTATCACGAAATAGCGGCTACAGCGAAGCGATCACGATTTCTCATTGCCTTTTGCACTTCGCTATAACCAAAGTTGGTTATAACGAAATGGTGGATATAACGAACTGATTTCTGATTCCCGCTGACTTCGTTATAACCGGTCTCGAAAGTATAGGGTTTTTGTAGTACCCAACGCCCATAGCACGGGCTCTCTGAACATATACGAAGATATAGCAGATTACAAAATGCCACCGTAGAACGTTCAGGGCCGAAACCTCATACCGGACAATGCGCTTTCAAACACTCCGTAAAAAAAATGCGTTTGGAACAAAATTATCTCATGTCCATTTTTGTTCACGCCTCCCACGGGTCCGTGAACACGATGCCGATCGATGCCCAACGACTTTACCGTTACGTGTCGCAGCTATGGCTGTGGCTTTGCTGTGGATTAGCAAAGCGCTGCTAACTGTTTTCTTAATTCTGAACACGAGTGTTGTACAGACATACCGGAAACGGGTAACACACCAAAAAGAAGTAAATTAAAAAAGGGAATATAACGAAGATGTTTCTTATTTTGTTGTAGATATGTAACCTGGGTTTCCTGAATGACGAATCGGAGCAGCAGTATATGCAATTTTCTCGTACTAGCCAGGTAATAAGAGAAGAATCTTTCAATATTCTAATCGTGAGCTGCTATATTCAGGCAGCAGAACTTTGGAATAAATTGCCAGCCAGAATATTTGTTATATTTTTCAATGCTGCCACATCGTAATATCAGTTTTCATCTATGAAACCAAGCTGCTTAAGCTTTCACTGCAAATGAAAAAAACATTCCGTGCAGCACCCTGCAAAAAAATATCCAGAGGTCTCCCTTAGTTCGCTGTTTATTTATAACATCTTCCTTAAAGCGAGAATGTTTCGTAGTTCATGGTTGTTTCACACAATGACAAGCAACGCGTCTATTTTCTCATTGTTCGCTTTTCTTCGTTTTGGATTGCTTGAAATAAATCAGGCTCTCTTCCATTTTTACCAAAACAATTAAAACTATTACCAATTTCATTGGTGACCATGGAATGGTTAAGAACCCACAGTATATGCGATTTCGTCGTTTACGTGTAGTAGTCCATTTTCCAAACCACGTCGAGCAATATTGACAGCAGCCATATCTTGAGCAAGAAGTGCGTGATTGTATCGGAGTCCTCGCCGAACGTTGTTGTAGTAATCGTTTCTGATACGAGCTCGAGCCGTGTTCACGCCGAACGATAACGCCGCCCTGGTGTCTATACGGGATCAGAGCACGTGCCCAAACAATGGAGGGCTCCAATAATTGGTTCAGCAGCTGCTTGATGGCGCCCACGCCTTATGACGAGTTTCTGTACAAAATGTGAACAAGTACTTTCGCTTCTTTCGAATAACTTGTTCTTTCAAGTGACATGCGATTCCAGTATGCAGTATGCTCGTTCGATTCACCTGCACCTCTTACACTGGGGCGGAAAAATGTTGGGCAGTGCACATCCAATGTGTGTGTTCAAATAAGACCGGAAGTACGGCGCCCCACAGTTTCTGCACCGACACAGGATTTGCAAGTAAATTGAGCAAGCCTCAGTGATCCTCGTTATCGCCGCACAGAGATGAACGGGATCTTGGGCGGCATAAACTGTTTCTCACTTCTCTCGTTTTAGTTTCCCAATACGAGCCTCACAGATTAGTAGGCTAGTCACTTTTTGAAGCAATTTAATCACTAGTAATTTCTGCTCTATTTTCAAGCAGTTTCACAATGTCTTATATCACGAGCTGAAGGCTTTGCTGCCGGCATGCCTACCACAGAATTAAAGGGCGTAGCATCCCAGTATCCCCAGCGTGGCTAACCTCTTCGTCTTTCTGATGAACTTATTTATCTCTAAAAACAAGCCTCCCCCACCTTTTGAGAAATGCCTCACCAGACTAAAGATAAAACTAAGTGCATATTACTATGTGCTTAGAGAAGCAGTTATGTGCATTAATTTCAAACACGACTAAAAAGTCTTGCATAGAGCAAACCAGTACGAACAAACTCAACCAGAGAGTAAAAATCTCAGTATTGTTAAATCCACATGCAATCCGCTGTAACCACAGCTGCAGTAAGAGCTATAAAACACCACCGAGGTTTCTTTCATAGAAAATGGATTTTGAGCTACTCACAGGGCGCATGTTAAATACTTGAAGGCTGGCTAACACATTTGCGTCGATAGGGTCTACAGGATCCAAAACGACAGCAACACCATTATAACCGTGACACATGATCGCATGACGAATCTCCTTTTGTCCTACTTGTCCTCGTTGTGTAGAGGAAACGCTTGTCACCGTGACTTTGTAGTTTCTTCAGCTCTTGTAAATCTGGACGAGCCAATGCAAATGTTTGAACACGACAGCACGCTGGGAACTACACATTATAAAGTTTGGCGGGGGCGCCAGAAAAGGCAGCCGCACTGAATCACAATGAGTAAAAACTACGAACACGACACCAACATTAGCCCAAGTTGAGCAGCCGTTGCAGCGGCAGTCCAGACATACTTATAAAAAACCCAAAACAAGGGAAAAACAAAAACAAAAAATCAAAAGGGTCAACACTTTTTTTTGCTTTCTTTCATTTCAGGGTTTTAAAAGCATGGCCGTTCACGAGCTAGCCTACGCTGTTATCGTTATTTCAAGACAGCTGTTAGCTGAGTTTGAGACGTGTGTCCTGTCGCCCTTCTTTCCGTCGTCTCCGGTCTTCACGATGTGCAACCTAAACCAGCTCTCCTGTTTACTGGCTTCATCATCAACAGTTATTGTCGGCGCCAGACACAAAACTGCACAGCAGCCTCCTCTGCGCAACCTCTTTGCCATCGCCAGGCTTAAAAAAGCGCTGAGCATAAAGATGCCTTCTCACCCTACTGTGAAAAGGCCACATCCCTTTTCAAAGTAGATTTCGATGGGCCCCACATAAATAGTCTCAGACTTTCAACAGAAAACATCTTGATAGCCGTCAGAGTACCTTAATCGTCATTATAAAAGTCCTCACATGGTGCTGCGGAAACAATGACTTTATGGGCCAGCTATACATCGTAAGCAGACTTGTTCCCGTTACTCCAAACAAATAATTAATTACAATTACAATGACTTGGCTTAAAATGTAATGCACTACCGTTACAAATTACTATTCGCAAAATGTAATCGATTTATTACCTCTTTTTTTACTCGATTAATTTTGCCTTACTTAAAGAAAAGCAAGCAAAAAGGCATGCAATGTATCCCGCGTGTCTGATGGGCGGAATTATTGCCCCTTTAAAATAAATCGCATATAAAATACACTCAGTATATTCTACCCTTTACTTTAATTCAATAATTTTAGGAGCTCAATTCTTTAAAGTTTGCATACGCCGTTTTCAGAGATAAACGAGTCTCACTGTCCAACCGGGACAGAATTGAACACGCAAACATTCGACGAATGCATTCGGGCGGTGGAGGAACGCACACCCTAAGAAATAATTCGTGCTTGGCACCGGACAACAGGAAAACGCTCCCCTGAAGATGTGTTTTTCTATGGTCGCTGCATGTTGCCTAAATAAGGTCTGCTTTACGCACAAAAACTGACTGGCTGTCAGACCAAGATGCGATAGTTGTATTTGGGTACATACCGATGACTCCTACGTGATGGAGGTTGTTATCTCACCGAATGACCCAATTGATCTGTATTGACCAACAAGCTCACCAGAATAAAACCTTCACACCAAATATTATGCGCAAACTTTCTACTGATTTGAATTTGAAGTATAGAAATTATCAAAAGTACAACATGGCCAGTGATGAGCAGGCTTCCCTTCCATTCATCTTCTCACACATTTATTATCCGACAACTCGGTGCTTCCCATCCAGCGACTATAGCCTCTTGAACATGCTGTATCAGGGACTCAACATCCTTTCCCTAAAATGTTCGTCGAGTCCCCGCAAGCACAATCCGCCGACGACGACCCCAGCATTCTTGATTCTAAGTATACGGATGCAGCTTCGAAGTCACAAGCCCTCCTGGTTGTGCCCCCCTTTCAGCTCATTGCCTACTGACGAAACTGACGATATTCGGGGTTGGCCGCCGATTTACATTTAAACTGGCAAAGGTTACTGCTACTTTCTTCTTTTTTTTTCTCAATAAACTCCTGCCAACGCACACCTAACGTTTCTGCCGACGCGTATTCCCTAGTTTGAAGTCACGTGGCAGAAGGCACATCCCTGATCGCTTCAGCCAATATTTAGCTCTTACAGCGCTGTCAATTATGGATTTTTTGTGTCTGAGGGGCTGGCGTGTGTATGAAGAAACATCAACAAGCAACAAAAAAATTGGTGTTACAATGACGAAAAAAAAACGCAGATTGGTCTTCTAAGAGCAAGGCGGAGGGCCTGGGGAGGGAAGAAAGGGCGGTGGGGTGGCGGACATATGCACCACACTCCTAATCCTCAAAAACCACACGCGACGGGTTTATGGGCCATTAGATTTCCGCTCCTTCGTGCGATCGAAGCAGTATGTTCGTTTTCTAAAAGGTCAAGGTCCGTTGCATGATCCCTCGGGAGATGGAGCGGCCGTCTCTGGTGCCTCTATAAGACAGTCTAATCCTCCAAACCTTACTCACGGTAGGAACGATTCCAGAAACAAGCTCATGGGCTGTCGCGCTTTCCGTGAATTCCCTTCCTTTCCCCGCGAGTGTGATCACCGCTACAGGAAAGTAGCGGTTCAACCACTCTTGAAGTCCCTTCTGGGGTGGAGGGGAGAAGCACACCAAGACTGAAATTCTGATATGGACTTTTATTGTCCGACTAGGAGCTCGGTGCGGGCGCTCACTCTCTTGGGCAGGTGAATCGGCTTGGGACACCCTGCGTCTCGGGGCCGCAGCAGGCTGACACTCCACGGTGCTGGCGAGGTCGACGAGGCGTGTCCGAGAGAGATCGGCAGTGTCGATGAGATGTCTCAGGGAGTCGGGGTCGTCCGGCCTCCTACCCCGGAAGAAGCACGTCCCTGCTGCAACGGCACGGTGTCGTCTTCGCCAGCCCCGACAACTTGATATCTCGCGGTCGTCCCCTCCCCGGGTGGGCAGGCACCGTCCAAGCTCGTCCCGTCTCAGAGTCAGGCCCTTTACCCCCCGGTGGGCTCTCTTATCCCGCTCCTTTTCCGGCATATCCCCACTTTGGGCTCCCTAGTCCCCAAAAGCGAAAGCCGCCAAGATCCCCAGAGACGTTCGTCTTTGCGTGATGCCGGTTCCCTTGATTGGTCTTCTGGGGTTGCTGGCTCGCAAAGTCGAAGACAACCCCCATAGACGGAAGTCCCGCTTCAGTCACTTCTGGGGTTTACAATGTCAGGCCACTTTGGCGCAGCCGCGTTTCTGCCGACGCCTTTGTCGGGGACCTCCCTGCTCAGCGGCCCTCAGGCGGTAGCTGTCGCAGCCCAACACGGTCCATAAATTCCCATTTCCGTCGGCGCCCACCGCGAAGGCTCCGTTGTAAAACCACTCCCAGTGCACCGGACTTCATACAAGCACTTTCTTCTCTAGAAAACCCCCATCTTTTGTCACCCTGCAAAACTCGCGAAGGCTATTGCATCCGAAGAAATGTAACAAGTAATTTTAGCAATTCGGTACTGAAGAAATGGAGTGGCATTACAAATTTCATTTTCAAAAGAAAGATCGGATTAATTACTAAATTGCCAAACAACCAACGAGTTACAACGAACAATTAATTTGGCTACTTGTAACAAATCGCTCACTTGTCTGCTCTGAATGAAGTCTTCTGGGTCTCTTAAAACTCTGACCAAAATTTGGTATTTTATTCAGTCTTGTACACGTAATCAAAAAGTAATCGACTAAAATTACTTTTTGTTTTAAAAATTTCAACTAGATTACTTGAATACTTGAAACAAAATGTAATTTCCAATTATATAAAAAGTAACATTTACTTTTTTGATAACACAAGATTTTCAAAACATCAAATTTTCCAGCCATTTTTAAAAACTTATTTTTTTGTACTTTTTATAATTGCATTTCAATACCAAGATCACAAACTACTCATCTTTTCAGTTTATCACTTTTGGTATACCATTTCCTGCCGGAAAAGTGGGTTCGAGGATTTCTTGGAAACCAGTAAACAAAGGACGCCACTCGGAATAAGAGGGGAAAGCATCTTCAACAAAGTGAAGAAAAATATAAGGCAATGGGGGCACTAGAGTGATGTTTCAAGAGGTCAATCTGGGTTACAGTCGCTAAATTGAGCAAACGGGATCTAGCTTCGAATTACTTGATTGGGCGTTCGCACTAGTGTGTGCCACGCCCACGCAGCTTCACCTTGAATTTGGAGAATGGTTCATTTTTGTGGAATACCAACCTTCTTTCCTTACATTTAACAAATATGTTACGTTCCAGTCATGTTTTAGTTTTGATTTACTCTGGTTTGTTTATTTAATATATTTAAGAGTAATTTAGTTCATTCCAAAATATTCAAATCACTCTTGTGATTATTATGTCATGCAAGTGATCAAATTAGTACATAAATATTTAAAAAGCAATAGAATGCAGGTAATTTAATTAATTGTAAAACGTACCATAAGCACCGTACATGTCTGGGCTTATCACACCTCACAGAAAACCTCGTGGGCTTTAAGGCGTTTAAGCAGGGCATGAAAAGACTACAATAAACACTCTCAACTGAGTTCTTCACTGACAGCCCTCATGAACCTGCGAACGTCCTCAGGGTGTCTTGATATTTTATGGGTGTGTTCCGGAAGCCCATAGGATATCTGTCCCATCTGAGGATTGTTTTTAATTTATGGATGTGCATTTTGTTTTGTTTCATTTATAGGTATGGGTCCCTAAACGCACTGGGGTGCTGTTTTTATGAGTGACAACCAATGTGCCTTTTTTTAATCAAGTATTCTTTGTTTTGAGTTCTCTCTAACAAGATCATTTTCTGCGATAGTTAGAAGGCCAGATTGTTTGAAAACTTTCTGCAGTCATTCGTATTGGTTTTGACGTGAATCAGGTGAAACAAGCAAAAATTCCTGTAATCGTTGAGTTATGTTTATTTGTACTATATCCAAAACGCTTCGAGTGGGATCAAGCGAAAAATAGTAAGAAAGCATTACATTACAACGAAACTGACAATATTCGGGGTTTGCCGCCAATCTCCGTTGAAACTGGCCGGAGGGTTAATGCCACATTTTTCTCTTTCAATAAACTCCCGCCACTGCATCCGTCAAGGTTCTGCATACGCTCATTCACTGGTTTGAAGTCACGTGGCAGTAAGCATATCCCTGATTGGTTCAGCCAGCATTTAGCTTTTACAATGCTAAAGGTGGCTTTTTTGTGTTTGAGGGGCGGCCATGTGTAGGTACAAAAATCTACAAACAACAAAAGGTTTCGTGTGACAATGACGAAAAAAAAAACGAAGATTAGTTTCTGAGGAACAAGGCGGAGGGGATGGGGAGGGGGGAAGGGGCGGTGGGGTGGAGGGCATATGCACCACAGTCCGAATCCTCACGAACCGCACGCGACGGTTTTATGGGCGATTAGATTTCTGCTCCCTCGTGTGATCTAAGCAGTCCGTTCTTTCTCTATAAAGTCCAAGTACGTCTCACGATTCCTCGGAGGATCAGGCGGCCCTGTCTGTTGCCTCCATGAAACAGTCGAATCCTCAAATCCTTCCTGACCGTATGAACAAGTTCAGAAACGGGCTGACCGGCTGTCGTGCTTTTCGTGAATTCCTTTCCTTTCCCTCGCGAGTCCTTTCTTCACTAGCAAACCCCCATCTTGTGTCACTGTGCGGAATACGCGAAGGCTGTTGCATCGGAAGAAATGTTACGAATAATTTTAGAAATTTGTGGCTGAAAAGAAAATTTAAATTACATTATAAATTACAGTTTTTCAAACAATTAACGGATTAATTACTAAACTGCGAAATAACTAATGAACCGCAAGAAACTTTCTAAAACTCCCTACTAAGAAGTATTGGTAGTATTATCTAGTCTTGTACACGTAACTAAGAAGTAACCTACTAAAATCACAGACACTCTTTCTTTAAAACAATTCCATTGGATTACTTGATTACCTGAAAGAAAATGTAATTTGCCATTATTCAGAATCGAGGGTGAAAGACAAACTGCTTCTCCCGCGAGGAGCCTCGAATAAATGCTCAGCTAGCCTTTGATGTATGCTGCATGACACCAGGCGCCACAGATCTGCTGACACTGAGGCAAGAGCACCTATAGTTGTGCAGAAATGTCCTTGCTGCACAAGCTCGGTGGCGCCCCAGGCTATCTAAAAAAAAAAACTTTAAGCAGCATCAAAGCGCCTTGCAGAAAAACATGGTTATTCATTTTTATGATCTTACTACCTCGTGCAAATGCAGTTAAAGTAACATCTTAGTAACTTTAAAACCTAATAAGTGAGTTTGAGTTACGTGTGCAAACATTTAGATTACATTAATAAATGCATTGTTGCAATATTATTGAGAAAATGCGAAGTTACTACCAACAATATTTGAGTGGAAGTAACTCCAGTAGAGTTTTACGTGCATGTTTGGCGCATTAAATTCGGACACGATGAATTCGAACTCAACCGGCGAGTCCGGCAGATTAAGCCATCTGCGAATAGATACGTGTAGAGCAACACTGAACGCAGGTAGCTTCTGCAATGCCAAGGTACGAAACCTTTACTCTGGAGTGAGATTTAGTAGATTGGAGAACACCGCAAGTCGTATGTACGCCTGCAAGTCATTGCAATGAGTGCCTTGTCTATTCCAGTCCTTTCGAAATTTTCCAGATTTCTTTTTGTTGTTGTTGTTCTTTTAATAAAGAATAACTTAGACTTTGAGAGCGGGGAGAAGCAGCAGCATGGGAACGGTAACCTTTATTTATATTTTTTACTAATATCTACCCGACGCGCCACAAAGGAGGAGGAGCTCATGGCCGGTATGTTCGCTATTCACTGAAGACAATAGTATCTTGTGGGACAGAGGTTTTTTTTGCGTGCGAGGTCACTCAGTCATCACCATACAATTACTCACTCATAATATACTCTAAAAAATATAAAAATTAAAATTTTCACTTCGCCATATATTTTTTTATTTTAACAAATATAATTAAACACGCGTGTACAGTAAAGTAAACTCTGTTCTGAAAGTCTTTCGATACAATTTATGGCGTGGTTTAAGAGTAATTGGGAAAGGAATCAAACATGTCTATCAGCCGAAACTGCATGTTTGATCGACTTCAACCCCATGGTTGC
This sequence comes from Ixodes ricinus, assembly GCA_037355805.1. NCBI lineage: Eukaryota > Metazoa > Arthropoda > Arachnida > Ixodida > Ixodidae > Ixodes > Ixodes ricinus. The sequence goes on along the minus strand of JAZHYW010005990.1, from coordinate 30,280 downwards.
TTCAACGACCGAGGGGGCCCATTTTCTCAAGCTTCACCTAGAACGTGATATTATGCTCTTTTCTGATTACTTATAGCACTTCCAAACAGTTGGAGTGCCGAAATGTATCGGTATGGCTGATGAAGGCCTCACAAAAACAGGTACCCATTCCGTAGGACTCTCGAATGGAGCTCCCAAAATCGGAGTTCATTAGTACTAGGAAGGCGGACGTCTCGTAAAACTCAGTTATCTATAAATGTCTGCACAGTTAAGAAATGAATCGCATTCATAACGGGTAATGTGCTTTCACATGTTTTGCAACATTGTACTCGTTTCCTTTTCTAAAGTGACCTGTAAGCTTGCTAATGTCAGAGTAGAAGGGGATATAAATTGCTGATTTTGCTATATCAGGTACACTTACGGGTCCCACTTTTTTAACTTAACAATTTTATTTGTTTTATTTTTTTACTAACGAGGACTCAAGTCTCAAGTTACATGGTATATTTGTTAGGGTTCTTGACCATTGAAGCGACTAGGCCAGAAATTTCTTCCAGGCGACGGAGTTGGCATGTTAGCTTTCTTCCATTCACCTCACTTGCAATTCTAAAACGATATATTTGCGACATTCTAGTATAAACGTTTCAAGTTTTAGGCATTTAGCTTTGTTCACTGGGACTTATACCAACCCTTGGCAACTGTAAAAAACTCAGTTTGGCGAAGTTCGCCACGTTCCCGCCTGGTAACTATCAAGATTACTTCATGACCTTGTCAAATCTGAAAACCCCGGAAGTATTTCTGTTTACAAACTATAAACTCACTTTTACACAAACACTATGTTCAAATATTAATGAACAGCTGACAAAGCATAAATATGGAGGTATGCAGAACGTTAATCCCAAGAATGTACGACGCTTCAAACCGTTCAAAATCTGAACGGGGTATAATTAATTATATATCTAAACATAATCATGCAACTTATAAAATATATAAATTTTCCTATGTCATAGCATAAAGAGATCAATTAGTATCATTATATAAGACGGATATAAGCGCATCGCGTAGTCATGTCCTCTGCCAAATGAAAACGGTATGGTATTTTGTTTTAAAAAAATATTCTAAAAACGAGAGAACCAAAATTTGTTTTTCGCGATCAATCCCCAGCGAATGGGTCCTCCGAGATCGGGATCCGTTAGGCCTCATTGGACGTAAATCTCCTCTGGCTCGCTTATCTGAAAATGTTTGCATAATTGATTGAAATATATTCAATTAATAACGGCTAACGCGCCTGCAAACGTAACGCTAATGTGCACGAACGTTTTGTAAGCTGCTTAAGCCTGCAGCGATTTCTTTTTTCTTTTTTTAACCAAGCTATCGATTTTATTCTTAGCAACAAAGCGCTAGCATAAATTCAAATCGCGGCCATTTCTGACCTATTTTTTCTGGCGAATGCGATGTTGTTTCGAGAATTGCAGACGGCTCGCCCACTCTGCTTTTTAGCGGACAGGAGCAACGCTCCGTAACCACGAGGAAGAATTGGCGAGACGGTTTGTCACCTATAAAACTGACGTTTCTAAAGGTTTCATGCACTTTACGCATTATCCTGCACTGCTATGAATGACGTGCAAAAAATATGAAAAAAGAATTCAAAATTATTACTCTTGTACTGGAGTAACAATTTGGTAACTTTAGCAAAAACCGTAACCAAATCTATTGTCCAGCTTATTAGTCGGCACTCTAGAATAAATCGGGTTTATCCTATCCTTTATATTGGATCCTGTCAACGCACGCCGGTTTTGGCAGTTCTATTATTTAGCCTTATACATTCGCCCGTTATTGGGAGCTATAATGTGTTTCGGGTAATCTAGTGCGAAGTGTAGTGGCGCCACTTGTATTGTCGCTGTCTCAAAAAACACCAGTACCAATCGAGGGTGCATCTTAAAGTTGATGACACCACCTTTTTTATACAACCGGGTTTGATACTTCATTATCTGCAAATATAAGTGGACGAAAGTTGGGTTTCCGAAAATTGTACACAGAGTTCCACAACGAAACTGCGGGAAGCCATGCTGTCGCAGTCAATGTGCTGCAATGAACTCGGCGCGTCAATCTCCCCACGCAACCGAAAGAGAACATCGGAAGACGGCCTTCCAGCCAGCATTGAGGCAGACTCCTATGTGCGCTACGCACGTTGGGGACAAATAAACTATTTACTCGGATACTTAAAAGACGCAAGGTGTACGCGCGTCACTCGCCGCCACATCCCCACTTCCCCTCTCCCCCGTCCCTTCCGTCCCGAAACGCGTGTCTGCTGTGTTGAGGGACCCGACCGGCCCAAGCTCCTAGGCAGTCTGGCGCGGAATCAGGGTCTGCGGTTTGTTCATCCGCTCCTCGTCAACAACAACAACAGCATCGGGACACCAGCGCCCGCACCCGCCGTACCAGCCGAGAGCGAGCAAAAATTGGGCCGCCCCGTTGCAGCGGGTTCTCGTTCCACGTCGCTCCCGTGCCGCCTGCGCATCACTCGGGTGAACAAAGCATAGGATAGGGGGCTATGCAAATTTTCGACCCCCCCCCCCCCCCATTCTCGAATACTGGGGGAAATTTTCTGGCGCAGCACGCACCGTGGAGCGCGCCAAGGAAGAACGTGCGCCGGAAAACCGGTGATTTTGCTTCTTTCTTTTACTCCAACTTCCCCGGTTTACAGATAACTCTGGGTCCGCGGCGGAAAAAGAGAAGAGCGCAAGAGACGGAGCCGCAACGCCCTCTCGCGTTCCCCCTTCCACGCCTCGAGACCCGAGTGGCGATGTTGTTTCGTGAGAAGATGGATAGCTAGCGCAGAATGCTCGGCATCCCGTCTCCCCCTCCTTCGGTTTTTCCCCTCTCCACCGCATTAGCGGCCTGGGCGCGCTCGCGGCAGCAAGGAGCTTCCATCGGCCAAAAGAGCGGGAAGAGCAACAAAATGGCGGGCGCACGTATTGATTTAATGGAGCCCGAGGGAGGCGCGGGAGCGCGAGTGGGAGAAGGGAGCAACAAGGCGGACGCAGCAAGAGTAGAAAGCGGGGCCCGGGATGCCGCGCCGGCCGCCAAGAGCAACGCCGAAGGGAGGAGCTCCGCGCAAATAACAAGCGGCTCCCTCGCGGGCTCCCGTTTTCCCTTCGTCCCGGAGACGCTCTCTCCCCTTTTTCCTTCCAGCGAAAGCAGCAAATAGGGAGCAGGCTTAAAACTAATAAGAACAAAGGGAAGCGCGGTTTCGGAAAGAGAGAGAGAAAGCGAGACCGAGAAAGAAAATGACGTCAAGTCTACCCGCGACCAATCGAAGCCACCGAATTCGCTCAGGGGGGAGGGTTCCACCTGGGTTCCCTCGCCCTCGCTTCTCTTTTTCGGGATTGGGGAAAGAGCGGACATCCCACGCTGCTGCCGAAAAAGACGAACAGTGGGAAAAAAATCGGGACGCGGAAGAAGATGGGGAGATGACGGGCGCGCATCCAGAGAGGGAGGGGGATGGTTGGGAAGATGTTCAAAGTTTCCCGAACAGCAAAGAGAAGAGCCTCCGTGTTGTAATTTCGGGATTCAAATGAGACGACGACGGGGAGGGAGGCGAGACGCCTCGCTCTCCTTCGGTGCGTCGACCGGGTTGTCTTGGTTTTTGGCGGAGATGCGGCGGCCGACTCGTTCGCCCGTGCCGCAGTATCGATCCCGGGCCTGCTTTTCCACCTTGGCGTCTTTGCCTTTGGGCGCGAGGAGACGAGTGCCCATCGACTCGTTCGCCGACTTTAATGAGCGAGGGGCCCCTTGAGTACCATCCCCGCTCGTTGGGCCACCTAGTGCGCTCCCCGATCAGACGAGAGACGCCGCTCGCGATTTGAGACGGGCCCATTGACGACATTACTGTACTCGGAGGGCCTTTTCCCCGGACGATATATCTTGGCACTCTTGTTGTAGGTTTGAGGGGACACTTTCGTCTTTTCCGAGATGCTCTCCCGGTTTCGGCGATGCCGCATTCGAACGTTAGAAATTCCCCTTGTAGTTGTCCAATGCATCTTCAAAGTAGTGATGCGGGCCAGTGGGTCCGTGTTTAAGACAGGCGGAAAGAAGCATACTGGGCAAGCTCTGACCGTAGCATAACACACCTCATGATAGAATCAACGCATGTCCAGGAACGCACTTAGACTTTAAAGCAAATGGTCGCATGTTTGGCCGACACATTTAGCTCTCCCTCTCCACTTTTTGAAGGTGTATGATTTCCACAAATCCTGGCTATTAAGTTCCCACCCCACTCAAAGATATGCTGATTTTCTCAATTTTGAGCGGAACCTCCAAGCCACATAGTGCCGGAAGGTGTCGAACGTTGATGGAAACCTGCAGTCATATTGAGTTCAGGTCATTTCTGCAAAAGTTTGTTATTAATGTTGGGGAAAACTTTAGATTTCGTTTTGATTTTAAAATATCGTTCTGATGCACAAAAATAAATACAGATGGCAGTAAGCCTGCTCTAGCGCCGCGCGGGCAATACATTGTACGTGATATATGATAGCTGTAAATTTCAAATACGCACATTCATCTGCATTTTTCCTAGCTAAAAAAATAATCTGTTTTGAAATAATTCAAAAACAGCACTAGAGCGCCTCTTTTGCGAATCTGGCTCAATGTGTTTGTTTTAGCTTGTGGCGCTCGGCGTCGAACTTGAGTATACGTTGTAACATAAACGTCCTTGGTGGCCTACACAACAGGATGCATTATTGCTGTTTTTTATATTCCGAACAAAACGCAGCAGTGAATACTTATAAAACAGCATAATCTCGTTGCCATATAGTTGATGTCATAAAACTACGCTGTTGATTCATTAACAAAGTTTTTTTTTCTTTTTTTTTTATATAAGAGATTGCTCGAAACTGGCTCCATTTAGGGGAAACCTGAGGTACCTTATGTTCTGGGTGCTTCACGCACAGAGGCAAGTTTAATCAAAATATGGGAACTATTATTGTTAAACATTGAATATTATACTCAGAGGTAACATTTTCCGACTTTTTTTCTTCCCTATGAATTTCTCTCAGTGACAGCGATATCATAGTATCACTAAGGGCGAGTCCAACAGGTATATCATGCGTTCCCTAAACCTGTGGCAAGAGTTGCTTTTATGAGTGACAAAAAAAATTATTGTTCTTGAATTATTACTTATGTTTTCGAGCCGTTACTGATGCCGGTTGAGAAGAGGCGTTAGGAAGTTCGTTGATACTGAGCTTTGTTTTGTAAAATATCACCTACAAAGCATAAAAAGAGTGACCATGTTCGTGGGGGAAAATCGGTTATAACCGGCAACATTTAAGTCGTAAACATGTCTCTACCTCGATTTCTTTATTCATTTAAAAACATTGAAGTAGGCCTAAACAGTGACAGTAACTGTAGATGGTTACGTCTTCGTTAAAGCTCCGTGTACATTGTTTACATAGAAATGCCCGAGAATTGTTGATGCAATGTCCTGGAGCGAAATAGCGTTTGGGGCCTAACACAAGGGATGCCTACCGGCTCTGAAGCAACTTCCATTTAACCAAGCTGGTTGTAAGTCCTATTTGTCACCTCAACAATCTATGTTCCTACGGACAGCTGCTCAAACTTTAACACTCATACATTGTAGAACATGTTCTGGAACAAAAGTAACCGAGGGAGGCGTCTTCATCAGTATAGTTGTCCGCATTCTTCTGAGACACTGCTTTCGGCTTCAGTGGATTGTTTGCTTATTTCGTAATGGCTGATCTATACGTACAAGGTGAGGCAGTGGTATTCTGTTTCCTGCTGAAGACAAATGCAGCAGAAACGGTTGTTACTCTACCTACGGCTTAGAAGGAACCTGACATTAGTAAAACACTAATTTACGAATGGTGTTACCTTTTTAAACAAGACGAAATGTCGATTGACAAACAACCTCGTTCCGTGCGTCCTTCGACCAGCCAAACGAAAGAGACTGTGACGAAAATTCGTCAAGTCAGCTTCGATAACCCCAGTCGGACGATTAAGGAACTTGTGGAGTTGACTGGAGTGTCGCGGAGATTGTGTCAGGTCCTCAGCGAATTTACGCGCCTACCCACAACCGCGCCGCATGTTCAGCCGTTTTCTACCAAAATTGACATGACCCCCGTACTCCACATTTCCTCTACCTCGCCTTCCGTGACTATATTTTTGTTTCCATATATAAAAAAATGTTATCAAAGTGAAAGTGTTTGCCGATGTGGAAGAGGTGAAACAAGCTGATCACTGAAAGGCGTCTACATCGACGAGTTTAAATGCTGTTTTGAGGATTAGAACAAACGTATCGACAAGTGCATACCATGTGGTCGAGAGTATACTTTGAAGGTGACTAAAATTTGAACGTCTAAATATAGATCCAGGATTTTGTAAACATAGATTCTTGTTTCTTTTGAATCCTCCACGTACCGTAGAAATACACTGGGAATAATTTATTTTTAATCACAACAGGCAAGTTTTTTCATAACCTTATGGTCCATTTTGAATTTTCTGTTATATAAATGAACAGTAGTTTGTTTCATCATAATGCATCTGACCTGCAATTATAAGAGGATTCTTTTAACATTTACTGTATAAGGATGGTGAGCTCGGCTAGTAGTTATGAAGACTAATGGAACATAACAGTGCACAAAGGACGAGGACAAAGAAAGAAAACACACAAAACACACAAGCTCTGACTCATAACTGAAATATAATACACAAAGGAAAAAGAAAATGAAAGGGTCAGAAAGGCTGCAGGACCTCAAGAGCGCGCTGCAGGCACGGCTTGAGAGACAATGTGCACACTGCATAAAAGATAGGGTACACAAACATAACTTCGAACTACGAATTAAATCTCGTGCTCAAGGGCCTATCCAAATATAAGGTTTCCTCTTCCGACAGCCCCACGGAAGGCTCGCCAACACAGCGTTCTCCTAAACTATAGATAATATATGCTTCCCGTATTTCGCGAGTGTCTTTTTCTTTATATCTACCAATAATTATAACGCCCTGAAAATATGGTGAACATGAACAAGACCTGCAGTGCAGAGGGACGAGGCCCCCGCTGGTGATTTCAGAGATCTATCATGTTCGGTGAGGCGGTAATTTACGCACCGACCAGTCCGAAACACGTAACTTCTATCACATGTCATTGGGATGTCGTACACGAAACTGATAAATCATAAAACAAAAGGTTGCTGGTGGCGTGTTTTGCACACTGCTTTTGTAAGCTTGTCGGATTTAGAGCGACCTATCCAGCATATTTAAGTCCATTTTTGAGGATCCGAAAATACCACAGGAACTTCATATCTACAAACCACTTTTTTAATTTTGGGAAATCATATGTGTGTATCGGGACTACCACTGGACGTTTTTGGTGACATTTGCGTTTACTTTTCTGGCTACCTTTCATAGAAGAGACCAAAGCTCTCACCGTTTCATATAAAGCTTGAGACGGAAATCCTGACGACCTGAGTCGCTCAACTTGGGAGGTAAAGCTTTTCGTAACCGATTGAATGCAGCATATTGTTAAAGCTGATTCAACGATGAAAATGGCAATTCCTCTCTTTACGAATTTCGAGTAAGCTGAAGGATAATGTAGGATTCCTTCTTGTGAACGGGGTGAGCAACTCCATCAGATCTGGCTGTTGTTAAGTGAAAATAAAAGATCTAGTAATTGCAGCTTTCCTTACTTTGGTTTTTCAAAAGTGGACTTTAGGCCTTAACCTCACTTTGAAGATAAAGTCATAACCTTGCCCACATTATCGACCTCAACACAATTTGTCAAAACAAGCAAGAAATCATCCACGTATCAAAATAAATGTCTAACCTGCGTCGTGCTGAGATTGACATCAATTGCACGATCCACACTTACTAGAAAAATGTCACTGAGCACTGGTGCGGCACACGATCAAATAAACGCACCAGATCGCTGCAAAAAGAGACCGTCTTTCCACCCAACAATCATAGATTTCAGATAGAATAGTAAACGTTCCAGGAATGGCTCTACGGCCATGCCGGTGGAGTTTCTTAACTGCAATTTGCCATGGTTCTCGACACAGAACTTAGATGAGACAAGTAACGCATCGTGGGGCAGTAAGTAGAAAAGGGTCCCAGACGGCAGCACTGAAAACGGTGTGGTTACGGAAATCATCGCTTTTCAAAGCGTCAACTACGGTTTCAGAATTTCGAATTAAGAAGGGGTTCTTGATTCTGAAACCAGACAGTTGCTTCTGCAAAGTTAAAGTTGGCCATCTCGCGTTGCGACGTTCCTCTGTCTGTAATATTCACACGGAATGGGCAGTCGTCTTTATAATTTTTCGCCTTGAAGTAAATGTCAAGATCTAATCCATCTGCTTTTTAATGCTTTTGCTAGTCGGGTCAGGGACAGCCGATCGCATGACTTTAATGCTTGAGCCTTAAGCTTTTTCGCGTAACTTGAACCGGCTTGAAGTTCTTTCTCACCGCCAAAATGACTCTTTCATCGCAGAGACCTACCGGTATCGGCATAAAGAATCCTTCCTTATCAGCCTGTAGAACCCGAAATTTATTGTAGATCAAGAAAAAAATCAAAGTTATTTAATTATAATTATGCACTCGCCGGATATCGTGCCCACCCAAAGAGTCTACACATTCTGAAACACAGCATGGTCGATCCCTTTCTTTTGGCTTTTCCGCCACTTTTTCTAGTTAATGCTACAAGCTGCGGAAGATGTAGGTCGGTTTGTAGATAGAACTTGGTGCCCAGGCCCACAACGTTTCCGATTTGAGGTGGAACCTGAATGTCCCCCAAAACGACCTACAGCGGAAGGGCCCTCGCTCTTTTTGGGAAACCGCGGCCGCACTCTTTGCCACAAACACTCAGCTACTTGACGCACTGACTTGTTAATTTCGTAAAAGTACTTGAAACGCCACTCAAGACAACCCCCTTGGGTCGCATATATCTGTCCACAGGCAATTTTAAAAAACGCGCCTGTGGCCAGTACTCTGAACTCAAAAATCTGCATACACTTCGAGAATGATTGGCCAAGGGGGAAAGAAAGCCGCAGGAACCAAGAAGTTCTGTACGTAGGACACGTACTTCGTATGACGTGCCAGGAAGGAACTCTTGCGCTGCACACATACTGGGCCGCCAGGTTAACCAGGAGAAAAGAATTAACCATTTACCACGACCGCTCTATGCTCTCTTTCCGTACAGTTGTATTTACACTCAAAACTGACAATGCTGACGGTACATTAGCTAAAATTGACCAATAACCAAGTGCGGGCGTTAAAAAAATCAAGCAGTACCACGTTTTGAAGCACTGAATTCTTCATATAATCACGAAGCACTTATGGCAACGCTTGAATCCCCTCGTGGACTCCAGCAAAAACTTCGGAACCTTATATATTGGGAAGTTCTACTGCATTTCGAACGATGAAAACAGTACAAATCCCATCTCCAAAAAACGAAAAAAAAAATTACGCAAAACCCAATTACACCAGAAAAAAAAAATTGCTAACTCTCAAAAGACTGTGCATTGTTGAACCTTGATTTCCCATTCATAACATAGGGCCACCCCGAAGATACCTGATAGCTAAGTAAGTGATAAATAAGTGCACCGCAAGGATACTTGACGATCCCCTCCCCTTGTCTTAAAAAAAATACAATCAGCTGCTTATACTGTTCTAAAATTCTGTCGATTTTTTTAGTTAAAATCGAAAGAAAAAACATTCGGCATATGATTATTGTTTTTGATCGGCTAAAACAAAAAAAAACAAAAAAAAAACGAAACCACCAAACCCTGGGTACATCTTAGAAGTAAATCAATCACGCAGATCCTCAGAAGAAACGAAAAAGAAACAGTGTTCAGTAAGTAGGAAGTGCGAATGACACAGGAAGATTATTTTGCAGTGTGTTTCTGAGATATAAGGTATTTATATTTGATAGGAATCTAACATATATAGCTCAGACACAGCCGTGCGAAGTGCGCTAATAGGCGGACAGCAAGCCGCTTGCTTGTGTTTCCTAATCCCAAGTTCCATAAGTTTGTCAAATACGTTAATAAATCTCGTAACTACCACTTACATGTCGGTGCCACTGAAGATCGCCAACAGCTCATAAAAAGAAAAGATTGTAGATAAGATATCCAACGTAAGAGATTTACGTGAACCACTTCTATTTCACTTAATAAATCGAGCGCCTTGAAATCTAGAAATGCTGACATGGTGAACGGAACAGCGCACAGAAAGACGAGGGCAGAGAAAAGGAACATGCACAACACACAAGCGCAACACACAACACACAACTCGCCCAACTCTCAACACTTCTGCTAGAAATTCTGGCATCACATGTCCACAGCTTGTTCTTTTTTAGAGCGAAGGACCTTTCTCTCAACGTACGAGGTCGATATTCGGCACCGTGCTAAGACGTGTGCACACCGTTGGACCGATTTGAGTCGTTCCTAGTATATATGCTAATATATCTCCATGTTTTTATGAAAACGCCAAATAAATATATTTTAAGTACATTTATTGAATATCAATATTGTCAAGATAATAGTATGTGGGAGAGTACACCACAATCGGGACGGCAACTCGACGCGCGCAGCACTACACTCAAATAGAAGGTGTACTAAAAGAATGGTACAACTATATTAACATGTTTATGCCGAGTTCCTAGTCGAACTACATTGCTGTATACTAAAATATACTTTAAGGGAATATTCCATGTAAAAAGATGGTATATCTTCACTGTATCGATTTTGTTCAGGGATACGCGAGCATTACAGAGACATCGCGCACCGCAATCACCACTCTCTTGCTCAAAACAAGTAAGTAAGGTTATTCTAGTCACGGCGCACACCCAAAAAGAGCCGGCCGTCTTTGTCCGAATGAAGGTGACGCTGTTGAGCGAAAGAAAACCTGAAGCTCTCGTGACGCCAACGCTCTTCACGGGCGTTTCGGAACTCCGAAACGCGGAGCGTCGCCGGCTCTTTCCCGTCCCCGTCGGACGGGGCTCGACAAGGGGAAGGGAAAGATCAAAGACAAAAGTCGCGCTCCGATTGGTCCGCCCGAATCGGAAGAACAAGGAGGAGAGAGCGGTTTGCTGAGAAATAAAAAGGAGACTCGGCCAAACAAAGCGGGGGCGAGGAGGCGCGGAGGATGAGGAGCAGCAAAACGGCACCGAGGAGGAAGAGAAGGAGGAGGGCGGAACGGGGCCTCGGGGCTCGAGCGCCGAGGCTTCCCGCTCATCAGCTTCGCCTGGCTGCTGATCTCACGCCGTTTCTCTTCTTGCCCGGAAGGAGTCTATAGACTACACAGATAATCGCCTTCCGCGCGCTGCCAACTTCGTCTCGCTGGCTTGCATACCGCGTTCTGGGCATGCGCGGTAGATCTCTTCTACGGAGCATAAGACTCCACCCGTCCGTTCACGGCCCAGTGACTCTGCATTTTTGTTTCTGCGTGATAAGGGCTGGAAAGGTGTATACCGCCGCTAGCTGAAAGGGCCCGGGAATAAACATTCGTCGTTGCGGCACGAACAATTGTGGTTGTCTGTGAAAGTCCTCCATGTTTTTATTCTTCCTATTTTAAGCATTTATAATCACTAAAGTTCCTTGATGCTTCATTTTACAAGTAACGACAACCAATACAGATGACACAGCACATTCCGCTGGAACAAAATGGCGGCATTCAGTTGAAACTATTGCTCTGCGCATGCCATTCGCTTCCTAAGAAATGCACCGTCACGCAGTCGGCGCTTCAGAAGAATGTCGCTACTTGTAGGAAGCTCTTATCTAGGGACGTTGATACTCATAACGCGCTCACCTTAGCCAGTCCTGAAAGGGTAGAGCGTAGCAGAAGCTACAAGAGCGAGCTGTGGAATTTTGAGCGTCCCCTTCCGAGAACGTGTGCTCGAGCAGTCAAGCATCAATCGCGGTAATATGCTCGTTCTCGTAGCATCACTGCTTCACTCGCGGATGGAGTGAAACAACCTACTTGGAGACGAGATTCATTCATTGCGCCCTTAGCGGCTGAGTTGTGAAACTAAACCGACGGGGACAACCAAAAGCACGAATTATTGGTTTGTGTTTCTGACGCAGCGTTCTGGCCGACGAAGGCGAACACTGCGCGCGTCCATCTAGTCTCTGCAACGTTGGGCTGTGGCTCGTGTTTTATCAGCGAGGCACCAATTGAAACACAAATCCCTGCCGAAGGCTGGCGCGGCGCTATTGCCCCATACAAGCCCCGCATTCGTTTGAAGAAGTTGGCGCAAAGAATACAATCCGCCGTCATTAAGTTCGGCAAAAACGTATACTCTGTTGAAAATAAGTTGAACAATGCACCTTTATAGTTTAATCTTCTATTCAATAACTCCGCTACTGCAGAATAAAATATTAATACGATTGTTTATTTTTCCATTCGTACAAACCAATGGGAAAAGAAAGAATAAATATTCAGAATGAAGCTTGACGAGCCCTCCGACCCATAGATAATTGGTGAGCCAACAACAACACAACAAAAACGCAAATAAATATTAAATTATAAAGATATTGAAGTAAATAAAAAATCGCTATCGGAACGCAGAGCGACAGAAAAGGTTCAATCATGTACGAAAACGTTTAGTGTTTAAAATAGGCTCAATTTTGTAAAAGCATGCAACGTAAACCTTTTGTAGGAAACTGTGTCCAGATCTGGTGAGAACGCTCCAATATTTATTGTGATGTAGGAGGTTAAGATATTATTTTGTTCTGAAGCTGCCAATTTGGTGAAAATTACTTTCCTCTTTTCTATTGACTAAGGTTCCACCCATGAAACATCCTGTCGGTTTCTCGGTCTTTATCAACGTAGCGAGCACAACTTATGACCTACTTTGTTTTTCAAGGAATAAATAAAACATAAGCAATGCTTCGGCCTGACCACAATCCGTATAGGTGCTCGTGCTCGTGCACGCTCATATCCAATCTTCAAATTGCGTTTTCAAGCAAAGTTACCGTTTTTGTTGGCTCGTAGAAATGATCGGAAGGCGACACGGCCATAGCTATTTGTCCTGCTGAGGCCGTTTGCTTGTCGTGAAGAGACGCGTGTGAAGGCAACCGGTAAATGAATAACTTCTTTGAATCAGTAGTGTAAAGGCCGAAGCAACAAATATCACGCTCTCACCGGCGCTTCGCTTCTTTTCTACGTTTGACTTATGATCAATTTAGTGGAAAGAAAGACTAGTCCTATCACACGACGAAACCAGAGGCCTAAAAAATACTCAAATGACTAGTCGCACTTCTACACTACCTTCAACACGAAGCTATGGTATGTACCCTTAATGGGCATGTGCCTTACTCTACTAAAGTGTAAGATAACGAGATTTTTAACCGGCTCTAGTTACAGGACAGTATTTTCCTCAACTAAAACGGGAGCGTTTCATTTTTAATCGCAGCTATATTTGAACACTTGTTTGATGCTAATTGTATATTTTATCAAGGTCCTCGACCCTTCTAACTGGGCCAAATTAAATTCAAACCCTCTAACGTGAAACATACCTCCGATTCATGTAGCATCTATGTGTGCGTGATTGTGCCATGTTGTCTGGTCTCTTTTCCGAATGTGTTGATGAAAGTAACCGCATCACAAGTGTGGCCATTGTTATTCTGTCACAACAGAGCCTGGGAAACAACAGTGTTTTTCTTCTTTAATTGTGTCGGAAAGGGAAAAAAACACTGCACGTGATATCGGCACCAGAAGAAGGAAAGTTATTTTCGTTATTTATCTCAACTTCCAACAAACAGACACGTATTCGGCGGGGGAGATCAAGGCGCCCCGAAGTAGAACACGTCGCCTTCCCTTTCTCCTTTCTCCTTTCTCAGAGAAAAAAAAAGATATATATAACCACTACACTCATCGTTTTATACTGTTCAGCTTGCTCAAACCACAGCCCCATAGCACGCTCCATCCGGACCCGTGTTACGCAGCCTATATAACATCATAGAAATCCTGTCATATTCATTGTGACATTGCAGTTACTAAGCATGGTAAAATTATGTTCCGAATACTGTCACGTTTCGAACTTTTTTATTAAGCCTCGAAGTAAAAGTCAAGGGGTCATAAAAATATATAGGTTGCCAAGGTGCAGAATAAAAATCAAAATGATTTAAATAGATATTTCAATGATTATTTATAGCTTCAATTAAATCACACCGGTTTTACTACGATGAGTTAAACCAAAAGATGGTCAAAGTGCAGGCGAGCTGGTGTAGATCATACATAGTGGAACCTGAGACTGAGGTATGCAAGGAAAACTTCGAGGACGAGAAAAGAGGTCTAGACACCGTCTCAAACGCAGCTAAAGACTTTTTATTCCGTGCCCTCCTTATATACATCCTCGATGTCGCCAATCTTCCCATAAACCGCTAAGACCTCAATAGGGTTCACTTTGACACAATCGTACAGACAATTGAAACCTAACCTCACAACAACCAGGGATCACTTCGGTCACAAGCCATCCAACTGAGAACAACAGGAGCACTCAAAGAAACAAAACCACGAAACCGAAAAAAGGATAAGGACGTCATTCTTTCCTCTGAGGGTTCACATTCACCACAATTGCACCGAGCTCACAGATCTACAGTACAGATGAGGTTAGGTTTCAATTGTCTGTACGATTGTGTCAAAGTGAACCCTATTGAGGTCTTAGCGGTTTATGGGAAGATTGGCGACATCGAGGATGTATATAAGGAGGGCACGGAATAAAAAGTATTTAGCTGCGTTTGAGACGGTGTCTAGACCTCTTTTCTCGTCCTCGAAGTTTTCCTTGCATACCTCAGTCTCAGGTTCCACTATGTATGAGTTAAACCAAACTGAAGTCGCACAAATGAATTGCCTAAAATATTATTATTTATGGTCTGCCTATCGTTTGATGCTTTCTATGTGCATTTTGTTTATTTAAAGAAATATTGATTAAACAAGAACGACTTGTGTCAGGCTGTACATGTGCAAAATGCAGTGCTCCTCTAAGCAAATCGGACTGTTGAGCTTTCTTTTTACTCTCCCCTTCGTGTATCAGTTACCTAATATCCTACTGCAAACATAAAACAAAATTTAAAAAAAAGTAAACACCAAAGAAAAACTGATACATCTTTTTCACAAACTAAATAATCAAGCTGCTTTAGTTATAACATAGTGGAGTTTCCATGAATATAAATCAGTTAATTAGACTTATACTTCTATTTTACAATAATTTTGGGGGCATTATTTTTTTGTAATGAGATGGATAGATAAATCAACCTCCTAGGGTTAAAAATAGATGTAGTTATAAGGACTAACCTTTTTTAGCTACTGTGATTTAAATCATCATCAAATATATCTGACTCAAGAAAGAGTAAGTAAGCTGCCCAGCTCGTTTATGTGCCACATTTTTGAAAACCTAAAAACGACGTGCGTCGTCTCTGTTTTTTTTTCTTCTTTTTTTACGTTTAGAGTTTGATTCATTTGACTTTTTTTTAAATGCATTTTTCTACTTTGAACAGAAGTAGATATGCACAAAAAGTATTTAAAAGGCTCTCACATCTCCTTAAAACATTCTATTCGGAGCAAAGTAACAAAAACAGGGGAGCAACAACAACGGAAAGAACGCGGAATAAAACACTTCCATACCCTGGGAGTTAGGAACATTAAAAAAACAGACTGAACAACGAAGTCTTTAAAGACTTCGTTGTTCATATATCCAGGGGCATGCATCCAGAAAGGGGGGGGGCATGCATCCCCCTCCTTTTGGCATGCATCCCCCCTGGATGCATGCCTGATATACGTATATATATATATACATTTTTTCCCCAGTCGTAGCCCGCACAAGACACAGTTCAGCTACACACAAGTCACCTAGAGGTGTCGAGCTCCGCTTCATCAAGTTTTAAGTATACATTTATGGTAGCAAATCCTAAAACACAAAGTTAGAGCAAAATATGTATTTTATTACCCGAAATTGAGCAGAGACGCACTCATTAAACGAAGTCGGTCGCTTTCTCCGGATATGAAAATTTTGCTCGATAAAAAGTAAAGAAATATTAATACTCATCGCTTCCAGAAAGAGTAACTCAGTGCGTTACTCGTTACTTAAACTAGAAAAGCAAGCGTTACGGAAATTCAATACTGAAGCGTTAATTTCTCGTTCATTCTCAGCCGTTGTTGCTTTGAAGCAATAGTTGCCTTTTACAGGTTTGTGGTGCTAACGTTTCCTTCTTTTTTTTAAACAAATCCATGGGGATCCTGGGTTCTCTCACCAGTGACATGTTATCTAGCGAAGTGCGTCGCTCTCTAGGTTGGTGCATATTTAGGAACAAAATAAAATACTGTAAAAGAGAGAGGTACAGGAGAGTAGAGTAGGAAGTTTAGCGACCTCCTCGCGTACTCTCTCGTGCTTGTCTCTTTTCCACTATTTCATTTTGTACACTAACGTGCTGTTTGGAAGAATTACTTGGGAGTTATTCTTGCCAAAATTGTAAGCATCTCTCATGCCGGTGCCTAGATACATAGGATGTGAAAACATGTGCATGTAGTCACGCTGACGAACTTTCAGAAAATCACTTATAACTTTTGAATGAAATAACGATTGGTGCTGAAAGTTTGGCATCTTTCATGTACTGCTGAGGCTACGTTCTGACGAAGTTTGAACTCTCCGCGATGTCCAGTTTATTTTTGCGGTGCGAAAAAAAACCGGTTCAGTTTCCTCACGGACGCCCGGTACTCTAAGGGCCTAATCGTTTACAAAGTGTTTGGGCTGCGGGATTACAAACCCAAAAAATTTGTTGCATTCGCTCAAAAAATATTAATGTTTTGTAGGTGCAACATGAAGCCTATCACAATATATGGTCGTTGCTATAGAAAAGGATGGGCGGTTGCAATCACAAGATGCTTTGGGTTTGAAAGAGCTGCAGAAATTGGTCGTATCACTGAGAATGAGATTTGTGAATTAGTCGAGTTCAATCCTGTATTTTAGAGCATAGGCTGTATTGGCTTAGGAAACGTGTTGTAACTTTTGTCCCCTAGTAGGGAAGTGCAATTTCCTCACTATAAGTTTCTTGGCACAAATTTCCATTAAACCTTTGACGCGCGACGGTAGTTACTCCAATAAATTATAATATCAAAATCAGGTTTAAAATTTTGAAGAACTTCAGGGCACCTAAGCACGGATTCATTGAATGTTTTTTATAACAAATATAATGTCGAGATAAATAGCACTCAGAGCTGCATGTTTTTATTTGCGGGAAAAATGTATGGAAGCTTTAGCACGTTTGTAAACAATTTGAAGATAACCGCCGCCTTAGAAGCGTGGTGTTGTATTTGTTACGAAAGTGTTAAGATGGGTTTATCAAAATAATAGAATGGCACACAGGGTCGTTTAAGTAGGTAGGTTTGAATCCTGGAAGTTTGCTGCGCAGGAATTAACAATTATCATTAAATATTTATTGAACGTCAAAACTACATATTGAAATGTCCTGTCCCACGAAAGCAAAAATGTATGTATGTGGGACCAGACAGACAACAAAAATCTAGACATCGCTATACAATAATACGCAAAAAATGTATTCGCAATATAATTATTAATGTAACAGAACGACTATGATAAAGTGGCATAATGATTACACTGCGAACGTGGACATTCATTCACGTGCATTCTTTTACAACTCGAATGGACGATAAATTAAACGACGACTGTGATAAAACGTTAAATAATGGGTGTATATATGGTGTCTTTTTCTATTTCACAGTAATGTATAACTATTTTAGGAATCATAAATCATTCTATACGCCGCAGATCTTTTTGTACTTCAAATTTAGGATTGTTGTTATAGTAATTGCTAGTATCACGTAATTGATCGAATTACGTGATACTCTCTAATGCTTTACCAACTAGCCCATCAGTTAATTCTGCCGCAACCATCTTCTTTCAAGTTCAAAGCTGGAGGAAACTGAGCCGTAATAAATGTTATTCATAATATGTTCTCTAATTCCATCAACCCCCCCCCTTTCCTCATTTTTTGTAACCGGAACAATTAGTAATGAATGTCGCGAGCCACAATGAAGCGTTACGTCTCGTAAACAATATCTCGGCAAGATCGAGTTTTAAAAGCATATCGCATTTGACTCAATCTGCTGCGGAGGTTTTTAAGCGAAATATCGCGCGTATAATGAAGCTCAACGATCTTTTTTTTTTTGTCAGTTTGTCCAAGCTGGCACACTTTTATTTTTTTAGGGGAAATGTCCGTTTTTTTGTTGTTATCAAAAAATGTATTTTTTTTTTTTGTTACATAGGTTCAAAGCTTGTGCACTGCGCGAGGACGGTTCGCAAAAAAATTACCGTGAGCAATGTTTCGCATTTTGTATCTGGCGGTTCCTCTCCGTTTCTCGCACTAAGTCGGAACGCAGCCGACGATAGCCGGCTGTATCACCGGCTACAGGAAATTTTAGTCGGTGATACGAAATGCACAAATACAACGAGCGCCCTGACCAAGCAAGATTCGCGCGGCTTGAGTGCCTCCATAGGATTGTGGGGCAAGTTGCACTGAACTTAGTGGGAAATATAGTATACTGATTAACACCAAACGGTACGGCCTAGGTTGGTTTCCGCGTAAGGTTTATCGATTTTGTACTTTTTAATGCAGCCTTCCGGAAGCCAGGGAAGGTGGGATAAAAACAACGATCGCACCTGCTCGGTATATATGCCTCGTTCTCTACTTATATTGTTAGGTGCGTGGTTACTCCGGTCAAGTTTATGAAACTCGATTTCATGCACGTTCAATTTAAATGCGTTACAATTAGATCCGAAGTCTCATAAGCGGTCGTGTTATGTCACCTCCATGTATACATGCGGATCGTTTATAATGGGAACTTATTAACTTTTTTGGAATATGTATGAGTTAGGATATATGTATAAAAATCTCGACCCCAAACATTTAGAGCTTTGGTATTTTTAATATGTGCGAGAAAGAAAAAAAGGTACGTATAAAATTTAATTTCGCTCGACCCACCCAAGCAGTTCTAGTGTTACCTACGAATCGTATTCGATGGCTGAATTAACTCCCCCTTCCCGGCCTTTCTCGTAAACAAAAAAGGCGGGAAACATCTTTCCTAATTGTTTCGCATATTAGCCATAGCGAGTGCTCGCCACCATTGGCCTGTCCTCGCGGGAGCGTAAAGAGATAAACCTGGGATTGTTTCTCGCATATTCTGTTTCTTTCAGGTCCAGCATTGGCCGCCACATATGTGGTGCCATTTGCTCGTAACATTTCAAGAGGTAAGACTGCCCACCCTTCTCAGCTCCTAAAAAACAAAACACCGGAGGAGGACAGGCATCCGGAAGCATTTCGGGGCCAATACACCGATTTAGGGTAATCAAAACATAGCTCCTACCTGAAGGAAGCGAGATGCCACTCATCCTGCGCCGGCACTCTCGGCAACAACTTGGGTGCACACTGGAGTACAACGTGCTCCATTGCACGGTCGGTCTTGAGGAGCATCACATGCAGATCGCAACCCCCCCCGCCTCCCCCCCCTCCATCAAAAAAAATATAAATAAAAAGAAGGCAGGAGAGACGACGTGAGCTTTGTTCGGCAACGTCCGAGGCGCAGACAGTTTCTTCTCCGAAAACCCGTTTTCCCCGAGCCGGCCAGGGAGCGCGAGAACTCGAGGCGAAGCAGGAGGGAGCACCCGCGGGAGAGAAAGACCCAGGGAGGGTTTCGGCCCCCAGTCGCGGCTCTCTTCTGGCCACTTTTCAAAAGAACCCCCCCCCCCCTCCCTCCTTTTTAAGCGCGGAGGTAGAACGCCGCGTGAACTCCCAGCCCGGTCTCGGACCCCGCCTTGCACGTGGCTCGCGACGCGGGCTGGAGCACCGGTCACACGCCAAAGCCGCCAACGGACACCGCCGCGCTCGGAGGAGGCGCGCTGGAGGACGGCTACGTGGACGGTCACCGAGGCGAGGCGCCCGCCCGCATCCGCTGCGGTTTCCTGATTCCCCGGATACGACTCGGTCTGGGTTGTCCTCGCGCGATGACGAAGTTACTGAGTCCGAGGAGAACGGCTCAAATTATACGAGTCACCGAATTCCTTCGACCTGACGTACAATAAATCTTTGAACAAATAGAAGAAAAAAAAAACCTGTCTGATACATCTTACTCTGCCGCTAGAGCAATAAATGATTTTATATGTCACCCGGTGGTAACCGCGCTCAAATTGAGGTAAGGCTGAAAAGTATTGAAATTTGAGGTCAAGCATGTCCATATTGTTTACACTTGGCAAGCTTTCTTACGATACTGTCGACATGTTATTTTACATTTTTTTTTAAATTTCTAGTCATCACATTTGGATCGTTCCCCAGGTTATTGCAACTTGTCTCACATCTGAAATATATTTTATTTGTTTGTTTCTGTTTTTTGCCAGCCGACGGAGTGGGACTGTCCTACCAGAAACGTAACCACAAACAAAAAGTTGATCCCTGATGACAACAGTGGGAGGGCTTTAGCGATCTGCGTATAGCTCCGTGGCTGTGTTCCGCTCGGATGGTGACAAGATCGCGATACGACAACCAGCTGGACCATCTGTTGTGTGTGGTGAGATGGTGGTTGGCGCAAACCTACGTTAACTTGTAGCGCGCTTTGATTGATGAGGTTCTAACCGTTCATCTCGGTCGTCATCGGATTGTCGACAGCTTGATTGTTCTGATTGGCTCTTGAATGTAAATCAGTGGATCCTATCTAATTCGTTTGTAAATATAAAAAAGTCCCAACGCGTTATATGAGTATCATATTCAGGCATATTACCTCGCTTTTAAAGCGTCAATCACCCGTGCCCGTTCTATTTGTCGTTTTCACTCTGACGCCGTGTTTTGTTCATCTGCTTCTGTTTCGCGGCGCAATGTCTTCTAAAAACGGTCGGTTAAGCATGTAGATATTCGGACGAACTTTAGAAAGGCACAATACGCATTGGCTGTTAAATCCTGTATCTGTGTCGCGATATGAAGCCGTGTTGAATAAAGCACACGCGCACATCTTAATCATCTGTCAAATTAGCGCGTATAGTTTTTTTCTCTTTTTCCCCCGGGTATGATAGTTATCAATGTGAACTCAACATTGCTGGTACGAGGACCTTCGTGGGTTTCACGATGTCGTCCTGGAAAGTACTTGAGTTGAGCTTTAACTAACGCACCAGTACGAAGCATTTTATTTTGTCTAAGTTTATGTAGCGGGAGGTCCCTGCCCCGAGGGGTGTCGGATGTTTCTTCCGTATTGTGCGACCACTAGCCTGGCATATTTTGCACGATGCTGATCCAGAGAGAAACTCGTATGGAGCGGGGATCGTGCACAAAGCTCCTGGGCTCTGAATCTGAGCTGCGGAGCACCAGCACCAACGCTAGTACTTGCCGACTGGTCCCCAGACCCCTAAGTAAACATGTATCAATAAGCCCTACGTAAACATGTATCGGCAAGCCGTTGTGCTTGATCCGCGGGATTACACGTCAAGAGAAACCGAAACCACACACATAGTCTCAAAAATTAATTCAGTCAAAGCATACACTTCTCTAAACAGCCGCCGAAATTAAGGAATTTTCGCTTCTCTTTTTATTACAAAGAGTTTTTTAAATCCGTCTGACGCATTATAAATTAAATATGCGTGGATTTCTCAAAATTATTATGCGCAAAAAATATTTTATCTAGAACTAATAAAAAACCTTAGTGAAAAACCCATTTGTATGAGAAATATCCTTGTGTCTAATAAAGATATGAATCATACAAGATATGTAAGAACCATATAAGAAACTTATAAGAAGCTTCTCACCAGTTTTTTATATGGTTCTTATATATTCTTATATATCTTGTATGATTAATATCTGTTAATTGGACACCCAAATATCTCATGCAAATTGGATTTTTTCAATAGGGCCAACAAGCAGTCTCGCTACCTGACATTTTTAAAATGTCCGTCACAACAATTTGCCGCGTTTCTTTTCCCTCCCTTTCCCCTGCTGCCAGCCCGTACGCATTGCTTCTCAGCTTGTCGCTCGCCGCCATGTTTATTTTCTCTTTTCGGCCTCGTCTCGGATACAGAATCGGCCAACAATCAGGTTCCTCCAAAAGCACGCTCGGCCTTGAAGGTCAGACGTCACAGCGATGTCGAGCGGCCTTCTGCAGCGTCCGCGTGTCTCCTTCGGGTGATTGACAGGCCTCGTTGAGGTTTCAGCGAAAGAAAACCCACCCTAAGAGCATGTAGAGCGTGCATAATTTTTCGGATACGAACGTCTTTTCCCGTCTTGTTCAAATGGCGCATCTGCTTTCCCAAACTTAGTTTCGCGACACTAGACTCGTCAAAAATCAGCGTTCTGCTTACACGTTCCTCTAAAACAGGAACGGGAGGTCGTTCCTCGTTCCTTCCCAATCTTGGAAAGAGTCTCCGTTACATGTTACTTTGGTGCTGAATGAACGCGTTCCTGTTGCATTCCCGTTACATTTTGAGCATTGGAACGTGTCGTTACATTAACGTTTCTTTTGCGCATTCTAATTAAGATAAAGCGTTGGATAATCCGCATGCGAAATAAATCGAAGAAGGGAGAATACCTAAATCGAACTACGTATTTTATACGAATTTGGATATTGCCGATACTAGGTTACCTGGAAATAACACGATTTGGGTTCGAAGAGTGTTCGTGATTTAGAATTCTACCATACGTTCGTAGAGAGATTCATTCAGGAGGCACAGAAAAGCTGTAGAGGATACTTTCTTCGGCAACCTCGGTCCTCGTCTATGATAAGTGCAACACATATGGAACTTTTAACTTTGGTCTTTAAACGCCGCAAAGTCAGATAAGACAACACAGGTCGCAGTGGCATAGTCTGGAATGTTTTCTAGAGGTTGGGGTTCTTGTAAACCATTAAACATGCCTATGTATATGGGTTCTTGTAAAGAGAGTGAACCCAACTACCCAGAGCTTAATTTGCGGCTCGCAATTCGTTTTCTTTCCGCCCGAAAGCAGCCGGTAGAGAATTGGCCGGTTTTAGTTACGCCCACTCTCTTTTCCATGGTCTCGTGGTATTCCAGCTATGCGTACCAAATATATTCAAAGTCGTGAACGATCTGAGGCACACATTCAACATTAAAAACAGATAATAATATGAACCCCATTTTTGGTGGCCTCCAAATTCTGCAAATACGTTGCTTGAGAAAAAAAAATGTTGCACGTATCACAGGAATGTGCACGTCATTCTCAATATGACGACGTACCGCGGGCTCAACGACGCGATGGCGGCGCACAACGCACCAACGTTGCAACGGACGTGGGGACGCTACTTCGGAACTGTCGCTACGGCTACCGGCTAACCAATCTACAAGCGCAGAATATCGAGCGGAAGGGATATAATTACGAAACAATCGCACGGAAAACGGTGCACGCAAATTCGTCGACGTCTGCTTCGAACGCCGAAGCAGCGGCGAAAAAAAACAAAAAAAAACGCGGTCGGGTGTAGTCAGCTGACTTCCGTCCATGAATTTTCGTACTAGTGTATCGGTTTCCAGTAGTCGAGTATTTTGGCTACATTAAAATATACGTGATTCTGCAGCAAAATATTCAGCGGATAATCTCCCGATACAACATTAAATCGGATGCCAAGAAAACAAACCAACTGATTTTTTTGTATCGGGGGGAGGGGGGGGTGAATAGGGGTGTGTTAGTGTCTTTTTAAAGATAACTGATGGTCAGTTGCTTGTCTGTCAGCTGTCGACCCAAGCAATGCACGTGCAGCATTTTTCTAAAACCCCCATGCGGAAAACCGCCGATAAAAATACAAAAACACCGAAAACGGGTTGGGCGAGGTAAGGTGTGGAGCGCCCTAAGAAACATTGTCTTTCCAACGTGCGCAAGCCCAAGAAAAAAAAAACTGAAAGGGGCATTTCTTTCTTGAAGCAAAAGTGCGCGCATCATTTGTAGCTGCAGGGACAAGGCATCAAAACACGTCTCCGTGTCAGGCAATTTCATCGATTGAACATCAACAACAGCGCGGGGAGGGTGATGGTGCTCGAGAAGAAAGGACCGACCGCCGGGGCACAACAAACCACTCGGGAGACGTATAGAACGCATTCAAAGGACCGATTCTCTGCCCCCCCCCCAACTCCCCCGTCTATCAACCCCCCCCCCCCCCCCCCCCAATATACAACCAGAAATCTTGGTGCCGCAGTGAATCTCCTCCATCCCCTCCCAGCTCTCGTTCTTCTCCTTCCGCGTGCAGGAAGCCTACATCTCGCTCCGCGAAAAAGTTTTTTACGGAGCCATAGATGTGCCACTCTATTCTGGGGGCATTTGGGAACAACCCCTTTGAAGCTTGCCAGATCAGTCTCGGTGGTTTTGGGGAGTGGCAGCTCGCATTACTACGCCTTTGTAGCGCCTTTTTCTCGTGCCGACCACCGTTTTTACAGCAATATCGGCTACTCTTTATTTTATTCGGAGAGAGTGCCTACTTTATGTTGAGGCTGCCATGCTTTGTTCACGACGTTGCCAATGAATTTTGAAGTGTTAAGAACCTCGTCTTTTTGATGCAATAAAATGACATTGATTTGACGCTCATGAACAGCACCTGAAAGGCTCAGAAAATACGATTTCACATTTATCAAAGTATTTATGAGAGGTTATTTTCAGTTTCAAAGACTTCAGTCCCCAAGTAATAATTCTAAAAAAGCAAGATATCAAACTGGAGCTATAGCCACGAGGAGAGCGAGAACAGCAGAATGTGTCTCTCGACTGTCCTGCCTCAAGTAAGCACTCCATGCTTTCCGCTGTTCTTTCGATGAGCGCGTGCACTCCATGTGTATGAGACGCCCGAGGGACTTGAAGGCAGAATGTTCGCTTTGGAGGCGAGACAACTGAACCTCCTCTCTACCGTTTTTAGCGTGTGAGGAACTATAAAATAATACAATAAAAAAAAAAACATCATTTCATGCACAACAATACTCAATAAATTTAAATCAGCGTTGTTAAGTGGACGCCGGTTCATACACAACATATTAAACTTATGTTATCACGTATATTACTTATTAAAAACGAAGAAAAAAACCACTAAAATCGCATACCTCGCATAATAAAAATAATCTTCGTTTCAATCCAGTCATAGTATTTTATAGAAGCGTATTGATATATGGTGTTCGATCACGAAGCCATAAACGTAACCAAGTGCGATTGAAGTTTGTAACAGCCATGAAGTAACAACCTGCTTTGACCTCACGGCTTGCAGTATGTTAAACTGTATAAAAATTATGAGAAATTCTACTCTCTGAAGGTGGATGACCACCGAAGCTATTTAGCACACGACACAGATTTTACACAGAATTTTGAACAAAGGTACGACCACATTTATTACCTTGATCGGTCCCGGCTTCGTGACGTCACGAGTTCGTGCACATGACGTCACATTTTCCGCTAAATTTAGCACTAAATTTAGCGGGCAAATTTCCCCGCTAAATTTTGCAGGGAAATTGAGGTCATGTGAAATCACGACTTTGTGGCATCACATGACGTCACGAAATCGAGGCGTCACAAAGCCGTGATGTCATTTGTGTTACCGCACACGAAAATGCATGGGACCCTAGCCATAAATAGCTTCACTGTAAAATACCTAGAGGTGCCCAAATCATATATACATCGGATCCACCAATTTAATGTGAATTTAAAGAACTAATACAGAAAATTCCCATTTAATATGCACCATGGTTGAAAACAAAGTTTGCTTAAGTAAATTCCGAGATTGCTGCTAGAAACAGTGCGATGCATGGTTTCAGGATGTTACAAAGTACAAAAGGTAGCGATAATCAAAAGAAGCAAGGAGGTGCCACTCTTAATATGCTAGCCGCCGGAACATGTTTTCACAGAGTCGCTACGGCCAGTTTCTTTTCTTTTATTCAAACAGGAGTTTGTTTAAAATCCCCAACAACTTCACAACTCACAATGGAAATAAAATTATGCCGATTGGAAGACGAGCCCTCGTAACAGATGGAGTGGTTAAAATTCGAGATCATAAGTTTCCTTCAGCCGTTATTACACAAAACGGCAAACTTTCTTCAGGTATAAGCTTCGGATATTTTAGTAGCAATCACCACGCATTGCACACTCTACAGTAAATTTTTGGAAAATGATGAAATAATAAGAATGGAATCTGCGCAATAGAGCGATAACAGAACTACAGGGAAAAGATTGTTTCTGACAGCCGCGTTTTGACCTGCAGCTTCCAGTGGGCCGCTGAAGATGTCTGCTACTATGTTTTGTGAAAATAAAACAAACTGTCATTCTCAACTAAGAAGAATACAAGCGAGCACCTCCCGAGTTGACATGTACGGAACTCCCCCATCAGATGTGTCGTCCTTGAAGATCGTGGATTGCCACGCCGTAGAACTGGTCTGGAGGGGTGAGCGGAAAGGACGCCTTAAAAAAAATAAAGAAAAAAGCTATAGGGTGTGTGACGCCACGATATTTCCGAGGTGCATGGTGCACACGTAGAAGGCTATTCAGCACTTGGACAGCGACATTCAGAAACATGGCGGGGCGACTTCGAAAAGCACCTGGTGTCTTACGACGTGTATATATTTGAACAATATGTCTTATTCCTATGCATTATTGTATATGCTAAACATTGAATTGCAGCTCTCTTCTTCTGTTGATTTCGTCCGCTGTATTGGCAGGGTCGGCGATTACATTGCTTGAGTTTTTCTCAAGAGCCCTATTCTCAGATAGATGTCGTAGTCTGTGTCGTCTCCGTCAGCGCCACTGCTGCCATGTCCAATGGTGCACTTACCGTGCCTTCCTTAGCGATGCCCATCATGTCAGTGCACTCTAAGAAAAAAAGGGTAGATGTGGGTGTATCGTGCTCACCTACGCCTATTTCCAGGCGGAGGCACCTGGCAGCCATGAAACGATGTACTTGTACTCCCATCAATCCTTCCCTCCCAAAATATTGACGGGTGCACACATACCAAAGAGTTATTACAATAAACGCTAGAGTTTCAGGTGGCGCTAGAGTGCTGTTGCATTTTGAAGCAGACAGCAAACAAAGTTTGACTTCCGGTAATGCATTCCTATGGGAGAACGCCAAATGCGTTTTCTCTTCGCTTTCGATTATAAGAGCAAATTTTGCTTAGTGTTGTGACAGAATAAAAGGTTTGGAAAGTTTTACAATCGGATGTAGAAAAATATGTCAATTAAAGAGTTTTTCTTTAGAATTCATGGCGTTGAACACTGTGCTAAAATGGCCCAATACTGTTTCATATATGAGACGTCGCTGACGTGGATTAGAACAACACTGAAGGAATTTTATTCGATCTTCCTCTTTGTCGGTCTGAACCCTGGCGCGTGGCCAGGCCACTGCCGATA
The DNA here is from genome assembly GCA_037355805.1 of Ixodes ricinus. Classification (NCBI taxonomy): domain Eukaryota; kingdom Metazoa; phylum Arthropoda; class Arachnida; order Ixodida; family Ixodidae; genus Ixodes; species Ixodes ricinus. The sequence continues at coordinate 2,924 of JAZHYW010005990.1, read as the reverse complement.
CATCTTCCTTTCTCTAAACGAGCTGAACATTATTTCGTTATACAAAAGAAAACAACAAACAAAACACGCAGAATTACACACGTATAAACTCGAACGCAGCTGAGCGTAGTCGCGTCATTTGAAAACAAACTGTAGGGCTATACTATTTGTTTAAAGTCTTTATAAATGTCAGACGCACTGGTGCCTTAATCGTTCTTACCGACCTGCGAACGTCCAGCGCCGGAGGTTGGTCGGATCGTGTCGGTAGGCCAGCTTGACATGATGGCGACACTGGAGGCATTACAGCTGGCGACGTTTGAGGTGCTGACTCGCTCTCAGTTTCAGGACCTTGTTCGGGCATTCCTGTATTATCAAACTCTTGGATTTGCTGAAAGTCCTCAGTAGTCTTCCTCAGGTGCTGTCGATTACGGCGTTACACTCTTGCTCCCTCTGACATTACCTAGTAGAACCTTGGCGCCAAGGCTTGCTGGACTTGAGCTGGGTTGCTCCACCCTTTGTCGGTTTGTAGGCGCACGATGTCTCCTCGTTGCAAGGGTGGGAGACTCCGACAGATCTTTGTGTCCTGAACATGCTTGTGAATCACTGAAGAGGCGGGCAAGTCAAAGTCTAGAATTCGGCTACTCAACCTCTGTCCCATTAGAAGTTCTGACGGACATCGGCCGTCTTCCAAGGCGGCTGTTCGTTAGTTCAGAAGCCCGATCCAGAAGTCCTCGCTTGGATGCTTGGTTTTCTTCAGTAACCTCTTGATTACTTGCACACCCCTTTGCGCCAGACTATTTGACCTCGGGAACCGGGGGCTGGGAGTGGCATGCGTTAAGTCGTATAGATTGGCAAACTTCCTGAACTCTTGGGATGTAAATTGTGGGCCTCCGTCGGTGCACACCTCAAACGGAATTCCGTGACTGGCAAATATGCTTGACAATTTTTCTATCACCATTTTACTTGAAGTAGTCTCCAGAAATTCAACCTCTGGATAATTCGAGTCCACGTCGTAGGCAAAAAGATAACTTCAGCCCGCGTATTCACAAAGGTCGACACCCACACGGGCCCATGGCAGCCGAGGCGTTTACCTATTGCTTAAAAACTCTGAAGGTTATTTATAGGCAAATGTGCGACATGTTGCGCATTTCGCGATCATGTTTTCAATGTCCGTGCTCATTCGAAGCTAGTACATTAAAAGCCTAGGTCGTGCCTTGCACTTGTTTACTCCTAAATGTCCTTCGTAAAGGCGCTGAAGCATTTATTTTCTTAATGTTTTCGGGATTACAACGTTAGGTCCGTGCATTACTATGCCTCGTACGCAAAATAGTTCAGATGAAATAGATGCCATTTGGCCTTCAACTGTGTTGTGTGCATGGAGAGTTTTTGGACTTTAAGGAATTCTTCATCTTGCGCCGTCGCAGAAACAAGCCTCGACATCATTTTGTCGCTTACGATGCTCGTTAACACAGCATTTGCGTGGATAGACACGTCTTCGGCACAATTTCCTGTATCAGATTGAGGGGGCGTTCGTATGCGGGACAATGCGTCAGCAAGCAAGAACTGCTCTCCAGGTACATACACGAGGTGGCAATCGAATTGAATTAACCTGAGGAAAAATCTCTTGCGCCGTGGCGGCATTTAACCAACATTCTTCTGTGCTATGGCCAACAAAGGACGATGGTCTGTTTCCACGGTTATGCCGTGACCATATATTAATTCTCGAAAGCGCTCACAACCAAATGTTATTTCCCAGGGCTTCTTTTTCAATTTGGGCATATCTAGATTCACTGTCCGAAAGTACACGGGACGCATAAGCGACAGGTCGCCAGTCTTGCTCATGTAATTGAAACAACGCCGCCCCCAGGCCAAAACATGATGAATCAGTTGATACTTTTGATTTTTTGTTAGGATCGAAAATGGCCAATATCGGAGCACTAGCTAGCATGCCACACCGGTTCACCCACACATTTTCATGCGCCCCATTCCAATCAAAAACAATCTCTTCCTTCGTCAAGTCACGTAAGTGACGTGTTTTCTCGGACAAGCAGGGCAGAAAATTTCCAAAATAGATAACCACGCCCAACAAACGTTGTACATCATTTTTACACGTTGGACGAGGCAGGTCGTTTACACACTGAACTAGAGTTGCGTCAGGCTTAATGCCGCTTTTGTCTATCAGGTCTCTCAAATAATTAATTTGTTCGACCCCAAACATGCATTCGTCTACGTTTAGTGTTAATCCTGCAGCTTCTGCGGCCTTCAAGGCTGCTCTTAGTCTCATATCATGCTCCTTGCGCGAGGAACCCCAGATAAGTACAGTGGCCCAATTTTTTAATATTATCAAGCGAGCGTCGACCGCTGGGACGGCCAGCGCTGTGCCGCGGAGAAATGCGGCGTCACGGGAGAGATTAGGCGCGTGCGCAAAAAGCTCTCTCCGTTGCGAGCGTCGTCTACTAGGCTATTCCGTTGACCGCGCACAGCCCCTGTTCGTTATCTGCTGGCATAGCTAACCGCCTTTAAGCAAAGATCTGAACAGCGCTTGCTTGCGTGATACTGCTCAGGCGTGGCATAAACCGCGCGTCATCTCGAGTTTAATTTACTTTTTTTGTTCATTTCATGTTTGCGTTTACTTTTGCGAACACCAACAAAAATAAAAAATACGGTGACGCGACAAACTGAATGCAACGACGCAATAAACTATATACCGCACACAATGCTACCAGCCATCAAAACCAGTCCAGTTCTTTCACCCTGCCACGTGACATCGTGCTTCCCCGAGCAGTTGCACCCAACGGGAAGGCCACGTGACACACTTTTAGTGATGGACTGGCCAAGGTAACTCGTAGCGTCGGCTGTGGTGCAACACAAAGTGAAACGAAGTATAGACAGGGTTTCTGCTTGGGCTTGGTGTTTTGTATTATCAACTGCGTTGTTGCTGTCGT